>PVKM010003398.1:0-57982 GCA_004027735.1 Carollia perspicillata
TCCAGGTCTCGGGTTTCTTTTTTGCATGCAAATGTAGGAGACTGACATTTTTAAAGAGGTAATTATTAATCTCTATTCCAGCTCTCAAACATTAGAATGGTTTACAACTATGTGGATTACAACTACATGTATTCAAACTTAAGTGTTTTATGCAATGCCCTCCTAGTTGTTCTCCTTTGGACACAGCCTTGTTGAGACTGAGCATTGGCATTTGGTTCCCAGTCCCTTCCTCATCACTTCATCTTGGTGTTTGTCTTAGTTTCCAGTGGCTGCTGCAACAAATCACCACAAACTTGGTTCCTTTTAACAATAGAAACTTATTCTTTCCCAGTTGTAGAGGT
This sequence comes from Carollia perspicillata, assembly GCA_004027735.1. Lineage (NCBI taxonomy): Eukaryota > Metazoa > Chordata > Mammalia > Chiroptera > Phyllostomidae > Carollia > Carollia perspicillata. Next base: position 342 of record PVKM010003398.1, read on the forward strand.
CAAGTCCTAAATCAGTAGCATCACAGAGCTGGAATCAAAGTGTCCACAGGGCTGTGCTTCTTCCACAGTCTCTAGTGAAGTATCCCTCCCTTGCCTCCTTCAGTTCCTAGTGTCTGCTGGCAACCCTTACCTTGTGGCTGCAGGCCTCTGCATATCACCTTCTCCTCTTTCTCTGTCTGTTTCAAATCTCCCTCTTCCTCCTTTGTATACACATGATTACATTTAGGGCCCACCCTTGTAATCCTGGATCATCTCAACATCCTTAACTTAGTCACATCAGCAAAGACCCTGTTTCAATAAAGTTAATATTCAGAACTCCCAGGGATTAGGATATATATGTTTTTCTGGGAGAGAGGTTAATTTTTCAGCCTACCACACTATTTTAAAAAAATCTTTCTACAGTCAACATCACATTTATTGACTTAAAATTTCTGGAGCAACCTATATTTGTTAAAATAAATTAAGGTATGCTGTGGTGACAATAACAAAACAACCTGAAATTTCAGTGGCTTCACATATGAAAGATTACCTCCTGCTCATGTGCCAGTACAATGTGGAGGGGAGGACTCTGCTCCATCCCATCCTTCAAGGACTCAGGCAACTTCCATCTTGGGACTCCACTCTCCACTTGGTCCTTGGCCCCCTTTCCAGTCAGTTGGCAAGTGGGGAGAGAGAGAAAATTTCATACATGTGTAGTTGTATGATGGATACTAGTAGCCCCTGCTATAGGAATCTTTCGGCACCTTTTGCAACAATAGAAAACTGTAATGGCAGGAAATTGTAACCTGCCCACGCATTCTTTTGACATAGTTTCTGTAAGTGCTGACTCTGACCAATATGTAGCTTGTGGAGAAACAGCATGTTTGTAGAAGAATCCTAGGAACTAACTTCAAAATATACAGACTCTGATCTTCAGGCTTCCCAGCTCCGGAGATTTTCTGACCTTCAACCACGGAGCCAGGATGATGTAAAACCAGGATGACGTGAAGCCAGGATGATGCACACAGGACCATCACTTGCCTTTCTGACTAGCCTGTGCTAGTCTGCATGTAGAGAACTCTTCCACCCCCTTCCTCGATCTCTTTTTCTGTGCCCCTCTCCCTCCTTATAAAAATCTCTGCCTAGACCAAGATGGGAGAGACGGGCTTTGATAAGTAAGTCCCCCATCTTCCAGGTTGCTGGCATCTGCAAATTAAACTATTTTCCTTTACAACAGCACCTGCCTCTCCAGTACTGGCCTTTGTAACATCAGGCAGTCAGACCCGCTTTGGGTTATACTTTTCCATTCTTCATGGGGTGGACTGTATTTCTGCTTAAAGTGTTCACTGCCCCATCACTGCCCCATCCTGGGATGCCACACCCTTTGGCACCCTTCCTTGGAGGATGACTGCGTATCTTCACCCTGCTGAACTCGAGCATGGATATAAACTTGCTTTGGCCAATGAAAGGTAAGCAGAAGTCACAACTCTGATCAAACAAGTCTGGCCTTGGCCAGGACTCAGTCACATGTCCACTCCTATCTTTAAGAGGGGCTGGTAAATGTCTAGCCATATGATCAGGAAAATGTGAACACAAATGTTGGTGAACCTCAGCGTTCTCTGCTACAACGATTAGTTATCTTACAGATGCCTCTGCCTTTCTCCATGTAGGAGACTATATTGTGTACAAAAGATTTACTGTTCCTCCCTTCCTGTGGTGTCCCTCCTTGAGGGAAGTTTATACATCTTCACCCTGCTGAACTCAAGCATGGCTGTATAGATTGCTTTGGCCAATGAAATACGAGCAGTTGTTATATCTGTCGTTTTAGGAACTAGCACATGGTTCAGCCATCTTTCTTTCCTTCCGCCATGAGACAAGCGACTCCCAGATAAACGTGGCTCCCTCTGTCTCCTGGGTCTACAGAAACACACCATGAACATGTCGCGTGAGTTAGAAGTCAAACTCTGAATTTCTAAACCATTCAAATTTTGGGATCTTTCGTTAACACAACATAAGCTGAGAACTGTACTTCATCAGTTCTCGGAATTCGTCAATAAGTCCATGAACTAGAGATGAGCCAAACTCCAGGAAAACGGCTGCAGAGTCTCTGGCCATCTTCTCAGCTCGCTCACCCACCCTAGATTCCCGAGTGTGATTTTACCTCCTCGGATGGCTTCCACTTTCTTCTTTAAAATCTCATTTATTTCTTTGTTTCTTCTATATATTTCTCTATCTTTGTCAGAATCCCTAAAAATGTTCTGTAAGCACTTGAGTAGAATCAGAAACGCAAATTTACAAACTTGTCATTTTTGTATCTAACACCATTTAATACTTTAATGCTCTGCTTCAACAGTGTGCTGAAACTGACTCATATCAGCTCACAGAGTGGATGGTTAACTTTTTGGGAATTTTGTGAATGGTTGTTAAACACGGCCATTATGAAAAATTAAATTACATACACTCAATTATATAACTTTTATTTAAGACAAAGTGATGAATAATTTAAAACTCACCACTTCCTGATATTTTCACTAGAGTTTACTTTCATTGGTCCTCCTGAGGTCGTCTAGGATATCTGTATGTTGAAAATAGCAGGTAACCATCTGCCATTATGCATTTCTGTCAAACTCTGCCTTTAGTGATTTCACATTGGTAGCTTGAAATTAGGTGTGGTGGTAGTATTTACAACACAAGAATCAGGATGTTTTAAATATCAGGGCTATTTTTAAAATTTTTATCAGCACCCCACTATATATACATACTACTCCTGAAATCACCATAAAGAGTTATATAAATTTTCAGACTAAAACTAAGCAAGGCTCAAGGGGTTGTTTTTAGAGAAATACATTCTCTTATGTTTCAGGAGATGCTTTCTGTACCTTCAATAAAGATATTTGTGGAATATCAATTTTCTCCATTAAAACATGTCCAATTTCATGGGAAAACTTTGATGTAAGAACTAAAAGTCTAAATCAGGTGTAAGTCTGTTAGAACTAATTTACTACTCAAGAAAAGAGACCAGCAGAAAATAAAGTGAGATCAAACTTAATACCACTAATAAGATGACTGAATTTTCTGGCAGGGTTAATTCCGTTGTAATAACGAAGAGGACCTGGACCACTGGAGGGAAGCGAGTTTTTACCATATGGGAAAGTGTTTACATTACCTATATCTATTGCTGTCATTTCACTTTATTTGAAAAACTCTAAGACTTTCATCAACTAATCATCTTCCTTATCTTCTGACTCTGGCTAATTAGTAATTATAAATCACCTATTTTACAAAGGATCTAGGACAAAATGAGACTCTTTAAAAAGTTAAATCAAGCTGGGCTAAATGCCCAGAAAAATTAAAAATTTAGCTTAACACTCCTGGGATTTCTACATATGTCTGTGTGTCTATGAGTGGGTTAATAGACATAACTAATTGAAAATAAAATATCTGGAAATTAAACCTCAAGTAATGTCAGTAAGAAATAAGAAAGCATTTTTAAAAAATAAAAATTCAATGGACAAAAAAAAAGCCTAGCAAGTAATTTAGTTCAAGATTTCTTTGAAAGGAATTTAACATCTTTAACTTGCCTGCATTGAAAATTAATACCTAGACACAGAAAACTTACTCCTTAAACTCAGTACTAAGAAATATGGTTATTAATGGAGCCAGGGACAGAAAAAGTTGTAGGGGACAGAAAATAGGAGCTAAATATTAAAAGAAAAGTGGTAAATAAAGGATCTAGCAGGTGGAGACTGATACAAAGTAGAAAGAGAAAGAGAAGAAAGTGGGGAACGCACAGTATTTAGAACACACTTCGAGGAATACTGTTGGACTGTGAGTGTCACGGGACGTTGTCTCTTTGCCTTTGTGCGACTTGACTGTCCACTCCTCTCAGCTGTTGAAGTGTATAAGCTTCTTGAAGGCCGTCTTCACTTTTGCTTCCCAGTGCCTCACGTTCCACTCGACTGACAGTGACACCCCATAATTTGTCACCTAATTAGTTATTACTCACCCTGGAAATATCAGAGACGCTGCCTTGAGTGGGTCAGACCAGAAAGGCCAAACCAGTGAAAATGCATACACTAGAATTATCTACAACCACGGCAGTATTTCCATACTAGACAGTTGCCAAAAGAAATTCTACCCAAAAGAAAAATCAGCCAGAAAGCAGGAGAATCCATACCTTGGCCTGGGATGAAAAGGGTTACAATTGTACATGAGACCTGCACTATGCAGTATGGTGGTTGTGACATAGTTTTGTTTTTGTTTTCAGTGCCGTCTTGACCCAGTTTTAAGGCCCTGTTTGGAGGCCAGTCAGTTCTTCTTGAGGAGCTAAGTCCACACCTGTTCACTCTTACTCTCTAGGGCCACTAATGACCATAATCATCCCAGGGCCAGATATCAAACCATCAAGGAGAGATCCAATGTTCTGGCACCTGTGAAATTATTCACATTAGCCAATCCACAGACATTTGAATACTTAACTAACTCCCCCCCACTGGACACACAGAAGCTGTACCCTGAAGCCCCAGCTTGCTCTTACCCTGGGCCTGGTGCAGCTCCCTGTGTGGCCCTGTGTGGCCCTGTGTGGCCCTGTGTGGCCCTGAGTGGCAGCCTTCTCTCATTTGGAGCTGTAAGTAACAATAAGTTTTGCCTTTCACCTACCCAAGTGCCTTAGTGCTACATCCTGCCATCAAAAGAATCTTTAAATCTCATAAAACAGTTGTCACATTTAGAAAGATAAAGATAAAGGAAATAACCTAACCAACCATATGAGATATATTTTAATCAATATTTTTACCAATTTTTTTCAATTTATTTACTAATATAAAATAACTTTGGCCTTGGCAACTGAAGTAATTGAGAAATGGTCCCGCTGTCCATATATGTTGCCTCTCAGTGTTATTCTCTCCTTGTAGCCACTAGTCAGAGGAGAGGAGCTCCAGGAAGAACTGAAAAGTTGCAAGAAAGAACAGGCTAGACTTTACACTCATCCATCGCTCTCATGATTGTTGCTATCTTTAACCTCCCCAAACCCATCTTAATACTCTAAGATTTTGAGAGTCAAAGAAGCATTTTGGTCTATTCTAGGAGAGAGAGGTAGGTAACCATTAGCAATTGGAAAGTAATTCCACCATTATTTTTTAAAATCCCTTAATTTCCTAGAGCTTTACTTCCTTCTCTGTAAAACCTGAATAGCCTCTAATCTAAGGGGATTAGATTAATAAAGATGACCAATGTACAGCAGTTAGTCTAGTTCTTGAATCAATAACTTTTGATTCAAGTTCAGACCCCTCTTCCTCACTTTTAAGATCAGTTTCTCAGTTCCTTTCACCATGGATTTCCTTAGCTACAAATCCAGCCAATTGTTCCCAGTCACTGCAACAAGCTTCTATGAATCCGAACCACCTAGCTCCTGCTTTTAACAGCACCCTGAACGTGCCATTCTCAGGCTCACTACTATGCTTTTTTTTTGGTTCCACAGTGAGCTCCCGGAAGCCTGTTAAAGAAAACATCTTATTCAATTTTCAAGGCTCAAGTATATGTCTTCTATAAGACTTTATTTTCTCTCTCCAAGGTTTTCTTTACTTGTCTCTTTATTTCTTGCTGCCTTCTTTGTACTTGTATCGTGTTTTATTGATACCATACAGTCTAGAAACTCATTTTATACTTCCCACCAAATTACAAACATTATTAAGGCAAAATTAATCCATCCATTTCTCTTGGTGGCTTAGCAGTTTGTACTAAAGGTATACATCAAAAGTTTAGGCATGAAAATAACATGCCTACAGTGAAAGCTGGCATTGAGAGAAGATTTATTTTGTGTCTGGCACATGCCCTTTACATGTAATCATTGCCTGAACGAGCTATCGTGACGTCTATGAATTACTGTGTGAGGTTTCCAAAGAGAAAATAACAGATCAAAAATGACTAGATATCTGGAGTTCACAGGGACTTTTTTTTCTCGGAAGATATGTGGAATTTTCCTATAGGTCACTAGATTTCACTAGCTTTAACTTCAGACAACTCTCGATTATTTGTGGAGTATCCAATTTGTAGCACTATTTTAAATTCTTGCCTAGTATTTACCTAATCACTGATGTACTTCTGAACTAGCTCCCTTTCCTGGTTAGCCACCAACATGGATTCAAGGAGTAACAGCTTAAATAAATCCAGATTAAGAAAGCAAATCTTCCCACCTTACAAGTGTATAACAACTCAATATTTTGAAATTTTTCATTATGTTAGATCCTTTGTGACTCTATATTCCTTCGCTAAGATGTGATTTACCATCTTTATTTTGAATGTTCTAATTCAACATTCCAAATATTTAATAGCTTCAAAATACATGTGGATTTGAGGAATACTTAGTAACAGGTAGGTATTATAGCATAAGTTTAATACTGCTTGGTTTAGATTATAATCATGGTTTACTGAAATAAGACAGTAAACTTCCACACTCCAGTTTCATAAAAACCAGAACAAAAGTTCTTAATAAAAACAGCTGAATATGAATAATGTTGCCAAGAGCTATACTTAAAATGTAAAACAAAATTGAAAGAAATAAAAAGGAAACCTAACACTGATTAAACTATAGTTCATTGATTAAACCAGAGTTCATATCAAGTGAGGAGGATTCTTTCCAACTCACAGAATATTTTCACATTTCAGTATTTCTTGAGTTTGTCATCAATCTGGGTTTTCATACTTTTGCATTTAAAAAGCCTGGCCCTGGCAGATCTTTCGTGCTCAGCTAGAAGCAACACGAAAATCTTCCTGTGGAGGATTCTCTACAGGTTGATACTTTGAAAGCCCTCTTGGAGACAGGGCCTTGTACCTGGGACAGAGAGAAACGTGTGGAATTGTTTGTAGGAAACAGAAGAGAAATTCCTTTGTGATACAGTTTGGTTTTCATGCTCAAGGTTGGGAGCAATGCTAGAAAGACATGGGGGAAACACACAAGCTTTGTGAGCTGTGTGCTGTGTTATATGTTGTTATGGGCTGAGTTGTCCCCCCTGCCTTTTCATATGTTGAAGTCTTAGGGGGAGTACCTAAGAATGTGACCTTATTTGCAGATATGGTCTTTACATCACAAATTAAGTTAAAATGAGGTCATTAGGGTGGGTCCTGTTCCAATACTACTGGTGTCCTTATGAAAAGGAGACATTTGGACACAGAAATGCATATAGTCATGAACAATGCCTATTTCAAAATGTCATACGTACATGAAGATGGCCATCTAGACATCTTTCCCTCATAGCTGTTGGAAGGAGCCAACCTTGCCATCAACTTGGCCCTGCACTTCTAGCCTTCAGAACTGCAAGACAATAAATTTCTGTTGTTTAAGACACTTAGATCACGGTCCTTTGTTATGGCAGCTCTAGCATGTGGCATAGAGCTGTCAAACCCTGGACCATCTCCATAACAAAATCTTCAGTGAACTCTACATTGCACATTCATTCTTTTAGTGCAAAAGAATTATTTCTGGGAAATATAAAGAGCTTCTGAATCTTGGACATTCATGAGTGTGTGATAAAGAAATATAAACTGACAGCCAACACCTGAGGCATTCTGCTTTCTCTTTACCTCACAATGTACTATGAAAATGCATAATTGAAAGTAAACTAGCCCTGGCTGGTGTAGCTCAGTGGATTGAGCGCGGGCTGTGAACCAAAGGGTCACTGGTTCGATTCCCAGTCAGGGCACATGCCTGGGTTGCGGGCCGGGTCCCTCATGAGGGCCACGTAAGCGGCAACCACACATTGATGTTTCTCTCCCTCTCTTTCTCCTTCCCTTCCCCTCTCTCTAAAAATAAATAAAAAAATATTAAAAAAAAAAAGAAAGTAAACTATGTAGCCTATTCTAATTGTCCTCTTCTTTGTACCCACATTTCTCATCCCCCTTTCTAAGTTACATGCTTTCTACTTATGCAGCACCATGTAGTAGAAAGAGTCTGAAATTTAAAATTAGATGTGTATTTGCCCTGGCTGGTGTAGCTCAATGGATTGAGCACAGGCCTGTGAACCAAAGAATCGTGGTTTGATTCACAGTCAGGGCACACGCCTGGGTTGCAGGCCAGTTCACAGCAGGGGATGCATGAGAGGCAACCATACATTGATATTTCTCTCCTTCTCTCCTTCCCTCCCCCTCTAAAGAAATAAAATCTTATAAAAAAATTAAAATTAGATCTGTATTAAATGCCATCTCTGCCACTTATAAGTTACTTAAATTCTCTGAGCCACAGTTTTATGATGTATAAAACAGTGATAAAACTTGTAAAACATCCTTTTAAAAAATAACAAATAGAATCCAGCAATACTTTAAAAGCATATTAGGACCAACTAAGGACTATTTCCAGAATGCAAAGATGGTTTGATCTTAGGAAGTCAAATAATAGAATTCATTATCTTAATATGTCAATGGATAAAAATAATATACCCATCTCAATAAATACACAAAAAGGATTTAATAAAATTCTATAAAAGTTCAGAATAAAAAGTCTCAGTAAAATAAGAATAGGACAACAGTTTCTTACGATGATTTGAAAACCTGGCATACATCAGCATTTATATACTGCTCAATGATAGGGAGTAGAGCCATCTCCATTAGAACAGGTATAATGAAAGGATGCCCATTAACATCATTCTGGAAATACAAGCAGTGAAATCATTAAGCAGGGGGTGGGGGGGGCCAGGAAATTATAAATATTAAAGATGAGGTAGCAAATCTACCATATGACTATCTACTTGTACGATACAAAAGGACACAGATGAAATTTGACTACAGATTTTAGGGAAGTTTAAAATACGGCTAGTTACAAAATTAAGATATGCAACTCAATTCTTTTCCTAGATAATAACCTTTGGGAATTCGGAAGTGAGAAACTATTTCACTCACAATACAACCAAAATATAAATGCCAAAGGAAAAATATTTGAGATACATAATATATTTATTTAAAAGTTATAAAATTTACTAAGGAAAATAAAGAAGATGTGAGTAAATTGAGACACCATGCATCTTACATGAAACCCCAATATTGGAGAGATTTCAGGTTTCTCAAAATTAATGTATAAATATAACAAAATCACATGCACTTTAGTATGAGTTAAATGCACAAAGACAGCTGAATTTGAACCCCAGATCCATTTTTCACTATGAGACATTGGACAAGTAACTTAACCTCACTGAGCTTGTTTATTCAGCTTTAAAATAGTCATAAGAGAGTATCTAGCCCCGGCCAGGTGGCTCAGTTTATTGGAGCATTGTCCCATACACCAAAAACTTGAGGGTTTGGTTCTGTGTCAGGGTACATACCTAGGTTGCAGGTTCAGTCCCTAGTGGGAGCAGCTATCAGAGTCAACTGATGGATGTTTCTTTCTCACATCAATGTTACTGTCTCTCTCCCCACCCTTTTTCTCTCAAATTAATAAACATATCCTTGAGTGAGGATTTGAAAAACCAAAAAGGAATATCTATCTTGTAAAACTGCTGGGGAGATTTAATAAAACAGTGCATGTAAAATCTTTAGCACTGTATCTGCATTCTGGTTAGAGATTAATAATTTTGAATATTTTAATTATTATTATTTTACTCTGAGCAGGGGTTTTAAATACTTTCTATAAAGGGCAAGGTGCTGAATATTAATGACTGGTGGCAAATTTAATGCATCAAAAAGCTTAAAGTATGTATTTTATTTAACCAAGAAATTCTACTTTTAGGGATGTTTTCTAAAGAAATAATTGGAGACATTCTTATATGTTTAAATGTATATGTTTATCAGTGGGTATTTATAACATTGAAAAATCAATAATTATTTAAATGTCTAACCATAAAGACTATAAATAAGTTAGAGTATCTCTATACAATGGAATCATATGCAGTATTAAAACTAAAGAACAAAATAAAGAAAGAGACTCATAGACATAGGAAACAGACTGCAGGTTGCCAGAGGGGAGATGGGCTGCAAGGCTGGGTGAAAAAAGTGAAGGCATTATGAAGTACGAACTGGCAGATACAAAAGTGTCATGGTAATGTAAAGGAAGGCATAGGGAATATAGTCAATAATATTGTAATAACTGTGTATGGTGCCAGGTGGGTACTTGAAATATCATGGGGATTGCTTTGTAAAGGATGTGATTGTCTAACCACTAGGCTGTGTAATACAAACTAACACAAAATAAAATTGAATGCAAACTGTAATTGAAAAATAAAAATTTAAAAAAGGATAGATTGTATACTGCCTTTTTCAACTGAAAAACAGAAGACTAAAACAGTGTCATCAATAATTCATAAAGGGAGCTGAAGGCAAAGCCAGGTAAATGACTCTGCATTTAGAAAACTTCATCCCGGGGTAACTCTATGTCTCTCAATAAAAGGCTGGACACAACTTTCAGTGGATACAACAGGAGAAAAACACCAACCACAAAGTATGCTAGAATACTCACAGTCTACCAAGAAGAAATTCCTTCATTTTTAGCAGTGCACTTTTTCAAAATCTTTTTTAAATATTGAGATCCAATGCAATTTGTTTTTAGATTCCCTTGTTATCTTTAAAGAGTTAACAGTAACAGTTCATTTAAGGCTAATGAAAAAACACACGGAATTCATGAACAGCATTATCCTTTTCTGGGGAGGTCCTTCAGTGGTCCAGTCTCCTTCCTTCCTTCCTCCCTCCCTCCCTCCCTCCCTCCCTCTCTCTCTCTGAACTCTTCTTTAACTTATTCATTTTATTATCAACAATTATTTATAGTGCTCTATGTCAGTTAGTGTTCCATACTCTAGAATAAAGCTATGAACTTCTCTTTCCTTTTGAGAAACCTTACATCCTACTTATAGAAATCAGAAAGCCCCAGGACAGGTTTCCATTTCATAGAAGTAAATTTAACAAATGTGGTTATCTTGTCTAAAAACTGTCTGGTCTAAACACTTTCAAAGTTCATCCCCAGTAAACAGTACTTGGTGGTTTTAAAAAATCCGTGTCTTCAAGAACTATTCATAGTTGTATGTGAATACCTCAAAGCAACCACAAAGTGTTCCAGAGTAGCAGTCGGTGTGAGTTTTATGCATGAATGTGATAGCTTTCTGAGTATCCAGGGAGTACTCTTGGCTCTCTCTCTCTCTCTTCCTCGCATACACACATGCACACACAGGCACAGACACACACACCCCTCCAAGGAACATTAATTCTCAGAAATATTCAGTTAAATGATCAGGGAAGCACATCTGTGAGTGTCCCTTCTCTTATTCGTAAGTTGTTTCTTTCATCATGGAGATTGAACTTCACTGTAGTTCTGGGGGAAGAAAATGCTCAGTAGTTGAGTCATATTTCTCAAAGCTCTTAAGCTCTCAGATTTCTAGTGAAGATCCTTTCAAATTTTTAGACAAAGACTATTCTGAAGACTCAAATTTGATGACGATTATTTGTGTGAGTGCAGGTTGTAGGGGGCAGGAGACTTTCTCAAGTACACGCATGTGGTGAAGAGGAACAGCCCTTAACTTCATTGGATGTGAAATGGAAGTGAGCAGATTTTAGGAAGGAAATAGTTGAGGAGGTGGAAACAGGCAACTTCACTTTTTTCTGTGGGGAAAATTATTATTTTAAGATTAAATTATGTTAGACTTGACTATAATAAATTAAGTGTAATAAGCTTCATTTGGAGGAATCAGCTAGGCTTTCTCTCAGCCAGATTGCACAACTCCAGGCATGGCATTCACATGTGTTTTATATGAAGAGCATCCCCTAGAACACAGTGTTATTTACATGAATTACAATCTGAGTGATGCCCTTTGGAGCTGTGTACATGGCAGGTGGTGGTAGCCAGTAGCCTTTGGAATGGCAATAATTTTAATTCTCATGTAAATTATTTGTAATTTTATTTTCTTTGGTGAGTCATCTACAATCAACCTTCTTAAGCTGATACTAAGTCAATTGTCTTTTCTCAAAGTTTTCACAGGACTCTTGGCACTATCAAAAGTTGGTTGGTCCATTTGTCAGTTTCCCCTCTTGTGCCTGAGTCCTGATCTCTTTAACCCTGTACCACAGTTGTCCAGTTTCTTCATACACAATGTATGCTCAGCACTTTTGGTATGGGAGAGATTTTGTCAAGACTGGAAAAAATAACCCTGTTAAGTTTATCCACACCTATCCTAGTTAACTTCATTAACTTTTTGGCATAATTTCTTTCAATTACATCTATTTATAACCTCAAGATGCCCTCAAATCTTTATTCTGCAGTCTGCACCCATTTAGATGCCCTCACTTTAGAACAAGACCATCTATTTCATTTCATTTCATTTTTTTATCCTCATCCAAAGACATTTTTCATTCCTTTTAGAGAGAGGAGAAGGGAAAAAGAGAAACATCAATCTGAGATAGAAACATCAATTGGTTACCTACCATATGCAAATGAACCAAGAATTGTCCCTACCCAGATGGAGGATCAAATCCATGGCCTGAGTATGCACCCTGACCAAGAGTCAAAACCACAACCTTTCACTTAGGGAATGATGCTCCAACCAACTGAACCGTACCAGCTAGGGCAACCACTTATTTTATTGTCTAATAAATTTGTGACACTACAAACAAGTAGTATGTTACTTCCCCAAGGTAACTGGTAAGATTTTCAGCCTAGCCTCCATGGGTAAAAGACTTATAAGCAATTCTACCCGGTAGTTGGATTTGAGGCACCTTGGCAGGCTGGTTGAGTAAGATAAATACAAAGCATTTAATGTGGGATGCCTACATGGAAGGCTTCATTGCAGAGGAATCTATACTCAGGTAACCCTACTAAACCTAATGGCTTTAAAAGATCTTACAAAAATTTATATCTTGATAGGTCCCCTTGCAAGCTATACTTTGCCCTGAATAACCAAATGAAGTTGTGACTGAAATCTCCCACCCGGAGTGCCTGTGAAAATTTATAGTGCTCCATCATAATCTTTTGTTGAGGTCCTAGCACTTGCTAATTTTGTTTTTAGTTTTCTTTTATGAGATTTCCCCATATCCTTCCCCTTCTCTGTCCCTCTTCCCAACTGCCACTCAAACAAGTGTAACCAAGGAGAAAACAGACACCAGGGCACCTAGGGATTTCTTTTTAAAATCCAGCTGTCTAAAGTCATGTGTGTCCTAGAGGTTAATTAGATGAGCACAGCTTATGATTTGAAAGAATAAGAATTCCAAATAAATGCAATGGACAGGGTGGAGAAAAACAAGAATGGATAATGGTAGGAAAAAGGAAAGAAAAAAAAGAATGCAAAATGAGCAAACAGAAGTGGCAAGGCTACAAGACCTTTGGTATAATTCTTTGATGAGCAATCGTATGCATGACCTTCAGAGGAAACTTACCTATTTCATGATTTGTTGACAGGCTGGTGTGTGACATTTTGACTAAAGGACCTAGTTACATTGTGAAGAGAGGAAGGTACCCTTTAGGTAAGGAATATAAACAAATGTCTTCAACTCAGACATTTTTGAAAGAGCTCAAGAGACTCCTGCTAAAGTGCATGAGGATGACATCCTGTAGCAGCTCTTGAGAAAAAAATGTAATTTAGAACCTGTGAGCTCACTGAAAATCATTTTATCCGATTTAGGGAGAAAAATGTAGCAGGTACAATTTGGTCATTTAATGCAAGAACTAGAAAAACGCAGCTACTCTAAAGGAAGAGAATGTGAGAGACAAAATGCAAAAGATGCAAATGGAGTTTTTACATTTCAACCTGTTTTTCAAATATATAAAAATGCCCTTGAAATTTCTTGTCCAGAGTAAAGATAAAAAAGCGGATGTTGATATTTATATTCATCTTTACCATAAAGGACACTGGATGGCTCCTGCTTCAAAGGCTTTGTTTAAGAAAAATTAGAATATTTGACAGAGATTGAAATCTCTAAGGAGAAAGTTATGAAACATCTTGAGAAAATTCAGGCTCACGAGAACAGCAGGAGTGGATGACATTTAGCAATTAACTCTGAGGAAATAAAGAAATGTGCAATAGCAAAATTGCTGATAGGTTCTGCATAAAACAGAGTAATCTATTTGGCCTTGAACAGCTGTTAAAAGTTCCTTCAAAGTCACTAGCAGTAAGCTGAACATTTCTTCCTAGCATCTATGGAGGGGGAAGGGTAAGACTAACACTTTATAGATATTTGTTAGAGGAGAAAGAGGTTTTTCTCAGGGAGTCAAATTTTGATAAAGGATCCCACAGAAGGCTTTGTAGGCATGGCTTCGGGTCTTTGTTATCCAAAAGTAAATGCATTGGCTGGATAATTTTATACAGAACATAAACCTTTCCTTGAATCATCAGGTCCTGCAAGATGAACATCCTGGACATTTACGAATGAGATGCCCTAATGGGCATCTCAAGTTCTCTTGCTAAATATTTTATCTTATATAAAAGGAAATTCATTAAGAATATGCTAGGCATTCTTTTATTAGAATAGTATTGGACAGTTGATATCAAAGAAGAGGCATACTATAATGATTTAAATTCTTTTATTGCTCTTTACAAGCCAACAGTCATTATCAGCTAGCTGAGGGTCCATTTAATCACAAGTAAATATAGTACAGCAACACAAGGGTCAACGAAAAATCAAGTTTCATATAGAGGCTCGCTGAAAGTTTCTGACTGTGAAAAGTTAATGTACTCTAAAGATTTTTAAATTATTTTGACAAAAAACATTCCATTGCTGGAATTTTAAGAGTTTCAGCATATGTCCTTGTGAATATTGCTGACAGGTTTAATTATGGAGTTTGATAATCAAAGGGGTGTTTGTTCCCTGTAAATATGAATAAAAGCATATATTTTCATTTATAATCAATGTAACTTAATCATTACTTTCTTCTATGGTCAGACTACCAACTGTGTGGAGTTATACAAAGATTGATCTAAGAAGATTAACTCATGAAACTTTATAAGATATGAATAAAACTAAAAAGATCATTTCAATAGAGCATCTGTATCAGATAATTCCATTCCATGCTGGCCCCACCTAATCAAGACGCCAACTCTCTGTTCTCCACTTAGCTACCCTTCAGAACTCTCTCAAGTTCACTCTCTAATTCACAATGATCTCTAATTCCTCTGAAGCCAAGGCACTTAAAATTTATAGCACTCATTTGGTAATTAATCATGTAATGACCTATGATATTTCTTTAATTGATATTATTTAATATCATTTTCTCTCCCCCTTCCCCTCCCCCTTGTGTCTTTTTCTCTCTCTCCTACTCTCCCTCCCTCCCTTTTCTTTTGAACTAGGTTTTAAGCTTTTATGAGAGCAGGTATGCGGTATATTGCCACTTTAGAAATTAATTCATGGCACACTACACTGTTTTGCATTCAATAAGTGCTCAATAAACGTTTTTTGACTTAAAAAGTTATTTTATTTTTTAATCATTTCTTATTGTTCTTCAAGTACAGTTGTCTCCATTCTCTTGCCCCCACGTCCCCCACCCCACCCATCCCCGTCTCCCACTCTCAGTCCCACCCTCTTAGGTTTTGTCCATGGGTCCTTTACACATGTTCCCTGACAACTCTTCCCCTTCCTTCCTCCACTGTCCTCCTCCCTCCTCCCCTCTGGTTACTGTCAGTTTGTTCTTTATTTTCATGTCTCTGGTTCTATTTTGTGTGCTCTTTTTTTTTTTATTGATTCTATTCCACTTACAGGCGAGATCATATGGTACTTGTCTTTTACCACCTGGCTTATTTCTGAATATTGACTTTGAATCCCACTGCTTTGCCAAATTCACTTATTAGGTCAAGTAGTTTTCTGATGGCATCTACATGGTTTTCTATGAACACTATAAGAAAAATCTTGGAGGACTTCAAGAAAGATAAAGGTTGCAACACCATTATAGTAGGGGATTTGAACACCCCACTGTCAACAATGAATAGAGCTTCTAAACAAAATATCAACAAGGATATTGTGGAACTGAACAATGCATTAGATCAAATGGACTTAACTGATATATATAGAACTATTCATCCCAAAGAAGCAAAATACACATTCTTTTCAAATGCAACAGAACATTTTCAAAGATAGACCACATAGTAGGACACAAAACAAACCTCAACAAATTCAAGAAAACTGAAATCATATCAAGCATTTTCTGGGACCACAAGGGCTTGAAACTAGAAAACAACCTCAAGGAATAAACAAAAAAATATTCAGCCCTGGCTGGCATAGCTCAGTGGATTGAGCACGGGCCTGTGAAGCAAAGGGTCACTGGTTCGGTTCCCAGTCAGGGCACATGCCTGGGTTGCAGGCCAGGTCCCTGGAGGGGGGACACATGAAAGGCAACCACACATTGATGTTTCTCTCCCACTCTTTCTCCTTCTCTTCCCCTCTCTCTAAAAATAAATAAATAAAATATATTTAAAAAAAGAAAAGAAAAATATTCAAACTCAGAGAGACTGAATAGCATGCTATTAAACAATGAATGGGTTAATAATGAGATCAAGGACAAAATCTATAAGTTTCTGGAAACAAATGAAAATGAACACACAATGCCCCAAAACCTATAGGTCACAGTGAAGGCAGTCCTGAGAGGGAACTTCATAGCAATATGGGTCTGCCTAAAAAAGATGGAAACATTTCAAATAAACAACCTAACCCTACATCTACAAGAAATGGAAAAACAACAACAAATTTCAGAGTGAGTAGAAGGAAGGAGATAAAAAGTGATTTTTAAAAATTTGACCTTATACTGGAGGCCTGGCAGATATCTTAAGACTTAATTAAATTGATGAGCTATGATTTGAAATATGAGAGGTGGTAGTTAGCTAGACAGTAGGGTGTAGTAAGGCTTGGCAATCTTTCAAAGATGTTGTGCCAAAACCTCATTCATCTGCTTCTTCCCAAGGTCAGGGCAACTCCTTTGGTGGAAGAAAGCATGGCAGATTTTCACTGATCATTCACCCATCTGCCTCAACAGATACCACTGTAGTATGAAAGAGTTCTGATGAGTCTATCAGCAGAGGAATACCAAGAACTTGAAGAAGAAAAGCTTCACAGGTCTAAGACTCCTAGCACCACCAAGGAGAGAGAAAAGGAACGGTTAAGAGTTTTCTTCTATATCTCTGTGTTGTTTTAACATCTAAGTGCCCTAACAGCCAGAAACTTAGTTATCAGCCAAAAAAGCACAGAAGTTTTCATTTACAAGCAAGTAAGAGGGAGATAGGACACTTGGTGGCATAAAGAGAGATTCTAAGAGAAATTTGGTATTCAGCAAACTTACTTCTTTCCTCTCTTTTTACTTGTAACATCGAAACCATTTCAATATTATCTTAGAAACAAAAACAAAAAGGCTTTTAGGAAAGTTTAAGAGTTTTACACCAAAAATATGAAACTCAATAAAGAGAAACAGGACTAAATGGCAATTGAAAGGTGAAACCTACCCCCGAATTTTAGTTCTCCTAACATTAGCCATGGTATATATTTGTGTTTTGCAAGATGTTCAAAGTTACACAAATAGATAACTTCACTGAAAGATTCACTGGTAATGCAGTCACCAATGGTACTTAAATTTAAGAACATAGCAGGAGGAGAGCATAATCTCCATGTTCATGTTCCAGAATGCTAAGTAGATTTTGATAGAAGATCTTGAACAAAATGCTTGTAACTTTTAAAATGTATTAAACCACTGAAAACCACTCTAGTTTTCAGGGGGAAAGAAAAGAATCAAAACTATAAAAATGAATGTAAGGAAAAGTATAATTATATACAATTATTTAATTTTGT
Source organism: Carollia perspicillata (assembly GCA_004027735.1). NCBI lineage: Eukaryota > Metazoa > Chordata > Mammalia > Chiroptera > Phyllostomidae > Carollia > Carollia perspicillata. Next base: position 18,051 of record PVKM010003398.1, read on the forward strand.
TAAGGACTTCTTTAAAAACAAAAAAAAATTCACTTCCTAAAATATTTAACATATAATTTCAAAGGATCCAAAGACCCACAAGTGTGAAACCTACAGGAGTCAATGAACTTCAAATTAAAAATTGTTTTTGCAGATGAAAAGGTCAGCTACATGGAGGCTAGTGGGAAAGACTTTGAAGTTCTCCAAACATGGGGTATCTCTCCTTTATCAAAGATAAGACTATGATGCCATAGTCACTATAGATGCTGTAGATGCAGTAAATTCACTCTGACTAAACAAAGGTTTGGTTGGCAGAATAATGGCCCTCCCCCCCCAGTTTTGTGTAGATGTTATCTTACCTGACAAAGGAGAATTAAGATTTCAGATGGAATTACAGTTGCTAATCAGCTGACCTTGAGATAGAGAAATTATCCTGGATTACCCAGGTGGGCCCCATGTAATCACAAGGGTCTTTACAGGTAAAAGGTAGAGGCAGCAGAGTCAGTATCAGAGTGATGCAGGATGAGAAAGACTCAGCTGCCCATTGCTGGCTGGCTTTGAGGATGGAAGGATGCCACAAGCCAAGGAATGCACGTGGCCTCTACAAGCAGGAGAAGGTAAGAAAATAGATTCTCTCTTAGAGCCTCGGGGGAAAAAACACAGCCCTGCCAACATCTTCATTTTAGTCCAGTGAAATCCATTTTGGACTCTGCCCTCCGGGACAGTGAATTAACAAATTTATGTTGTTTTAAGGCAATACATTTGTGGTAAATTCCTATACCAACAAAAGAAAGCTGATACAATATTGAAGAAGAAGGGAAGTAAAAATTCTGTGGCTGCTAGCCTAGGAAGCCAGACAGACTGGTTTAGGAATCTTTCCTAGGGCGCATACAAAGGAAGCAGAACAAATCAGCATTTCAGAATGTTTGAAGGATTTGTTCTGAAACCTGTTTATTAGAAAGGAAAAGTTAAATATAAGTAAAGAAATAAATAAGTAAATAAATCTAAGATAAATCAATAGCACACTTCAATAGGCAATTATTAAACACCTGTGGTCTGTGATTCAAGGTAAAGTGCACAAGATCGATGTTAGTGGGGCAGGCAGTCCCTCCCTGAGTGCCAGGGAAGAGGCTTGGCCTGAAAGTTTCTTTTCTGTGGCAGAAAAGAAAAAAAGCAAACATAAAAATCAGGACAAAAAAGTGATCTGTTCTAATTCTTAGCTAGTCTCCCACACATCCATGCATCAGCAAATTTTCTCCCAGAGGTGAGTTACTCTACCATGTAGAGGAATAGCTACACTGAGAATCAGAACAATTTAGCTTCCCAAAAAAGTGTACTTCCCATACACTTAGAAATTTTAGAAGTTGTTTTTATACTACTTTTTCTCCCCACACATCGGTCCCCTTTGTATTTCTCCTTTACCTTTACAAAACTCAACTTGACATTGGTACCTATATGGATAGGTTCTAATAAGCAAGCAAAACATATTTCTTTCCCAAAAATCCATAGACAAACATTAAGTGTCAAGGACAGATTTTTTGCCCTATAAGTTCTGAGGACCACCTACAACAACCATGACAGCTGTGCTAATCGAAAAAGCAAACGAGGCCACAAAGGACTGTTCTTTGACCATGTAATCAATTTTCCACTCAATGCATTGTTCATTCTTGGAGACTTTAATGCCAGAATTGATTTTAACAGCCATTATAGAAATACTTAAGTCAAAGGGCTTGCAACCTTTTTTAGCATGACCAATGGAATTTTTTAAATAGATATGTGAATAAATCATTGAGTATGATTCATATGCTTTTTAAAAAAGGTTCTTTGAGTCACTGTCCAGACACATTCTTTACAAGTAGTCAAGTGGACTAAGTGAAATCCCATACTGAGAAATAGTGCATTAGTTCAGTTTATGCTCATAAAATTATATATGAAATATTTGTGTACCATTTCAGCAGCTCCCAGAAAAGCCAATAGGCAATCAGTTAGCATATAATGGATGATCACTCTTCTACATGAAATCTGAAGAAGAAGTTGCATAAGCAGTCCTCATGACAGAAATGTGACCTTAATTTGTGTACAAGGCAGACATTTAAAACCTCGGGAATGAAGAGAGATAATAAAAAAAAATAATAACCCACTGCTGCTCAAGGTGACCAAGTTAGGAGTTCTTCCCTATGAAATAAAATGTTGAGAGAATTAATTAAATGACTTTACGCATTTTTAAAACATTCAAAAAACAAGAAAAACTAACTAAAATCTTTTGCTTATTTGTATATCCTCTGATAAGAGCTACTTAGGGCATCTATGTCTGCCAATGAAAATGTACATAAAATAAGATCTAAGCCATAATTAGCATAAATAACAAGCAATCTATCAGAAAGTGCTACAGACCTATAGACATCTTACATGTGAAAGCTTGAAAATGATAGTAAAGCTTTTAATTTGTACTCTCATGGTAGAACAATTTCTGATAAATTAAAATATATTTAAATCATCACACAATGAGATTACCCAATAAGAAACTGTTTTGTCCAGAAGTTTACGGCTGTGCTGAGTTCATATTTGACTGAAAGGGTATAGAATTTAAACCACATGATTGCAACATTGATAGCCAAACCCCAGATTAGGATCCCTCTATCTTACTGTTGTGCAGGCATTCACCAGCTTCCAAAAGACCTATGATCCTCCACTTTGCAGTCCATCAGGACTCAAACACTGTCATCACAGGGAGTATGCAGAGAGTTTGTTGGGCAGGCAGTTGTTTTCCGTGAAACAAACAGTGTTATTACAGCACAAGCAAGCATCCATCAGAGTTCTCAGCACCGCACCTGTCCTTAAGGAGATGTCCTTATGTGTGATAAGGTGCCTGTTTGATACAGACATGGTAACAGTCAGCATTTATCTGGAGTTCTGCATGCATCACAAAGCACAGCTTTAATTCCATTTTTGGTTTCAACTAGGAACAAAGAAGCTGGGCAAAGAATGATGCCTTTTCTCATCTTTGTTCAATGTCAGTGGTGAGCACCATTCATTCATCTTTGAGCTGAATGTGCCTTCTTTCCAGGTTTCCTATTCACAAAAACAAGACAGAAAACACTTCCAATGTAAAATAAATGCAGTTTTATTCCAGGGAAATGTAGAGTTAAATTCCCTGAAAACATTTATTTTTAACATGGCATAACCCCATGAGGAGAAAAACAGTATGTTTATTGATTTAATAGTCAATAAAAACTCACAAGTTGAATGCACAAGTTGAATGAACTTCCATTTGATATTGTGAAAGTTACTGATATTTAAAGTTCGTTAAAAGTCATTTATAGAACATATTAAATAAAATTTCAGGGAAGGAAATAGTTTGAATTACTTTCTCTTTGAAGATCAAGAGAATAAGTCAACTTGACTGATAATATTAGGTGATTTAGAGTCATGAGAAAGATCTATTAGAGCATGCATTAAAAATGGCATCACGCCCCTCCATAGGCCCCTTACTGACAGGGGAAGCAATCTCTAACTGAGAATGTCCAGGACTCTTCAGGGAGCTTATTTGGTTATTTTTAGACTTATCCCTGACTCTGTAAACAAAAGACATTTAGAAGCTAACTAATCTTCATTTGAGACAAAATACAGACTTCAAAAATCAAATATACATTCTTCTTATACAGTATTTTCTTTGTATTCTGATGGTCATTTTCGCTCTTAGAGGGAAAGTATACTTTTGACTTCATCTACAAAATACTAAATATAGATTCAACAATGAATTTTTAAAACTATTTAGTAGATTGCCTACTAAAGTATCTAAATGGCAATAATGCACATTTCTACATTGAGTGGAGATATTTTGGATAGAATGGGTTAAGTGTTCTTGTTCTTAATAACATTAAAAATAATTTGTATACACTGACCTATATTTTATGAGCTTCAATACATACATACTAGAAATTTTAAGACTGTGGAAGTCAAAAATCTTCAGGATAGCTATTAACAGTGTTCTCAAAAACTCTTTTGTCAGCCAGGTGGTTAGGAGTTGAATGCCTTATTTCTAAATGAGAAAAAAATCACATCAGTGATATGTAAACTAAGTTTTAAGTTTTCTTTGTTTTTTCTATAAGCAGGCAAATCCCCAATTTTTCTTCGACAAGCCTGCCTGTATTATAGCGTTCCATGCCCTGATACTTGAGCCACTGTTGGGAAATGGAGTACAATTAAAGATACAAAAGCCGACCCTTAATTCATTCCTCAAGTTGACTCTGCACTTCTTACTCTTTAGTAAACAAACCCCTATAGATAAGATCACCCCATCACAAATCTAACTTTTTTTGGTAAATAATACTTTGTATCCCACAATAATTGCTTTGCAATGCCCTCTACATTATAAGCATTTTCCATATATGATGTTATTAATCCTCACAACTCGATGAGATGTGCTGTTATCATTTTCATCGGACAGATGAAGAAATTGATCCCAAAGAGGTTAATTAATTGCTCACAGTCTCAACAGCCAGAAGTGGTGAAGTTGCAATTCGAATCCTACCCATTGAGCTCCTGAGTCCATGCTTTACTTCCAGGGCTTTGCTGCCCCCGAGCATTCTTTCTTTTTACCGGCTGGTCTTTCTTCTGCTTTTGTCACTCGTGGCTATCTAAAGCTGTTTAAATATCAGTTAACTCCCAAAGGAGATTGCATTAAAGAGCACGCAGTTCAAACTCCTGCCCCATCTCAAAGTGCTCTCTACCACCATGAACAGACCCACTTCACCTCTCTCGTTTCTTGCTTAACCAAGTGTATCAGTCACTTAGGTACCTCTTATGTTTGCCCCGTATGAACTTGACTTTGAAAGAAATAACATTTACTGGTATATAATCCAAGAAGTATAAATAGAGACAAAAACATGTGTTTTCCCATGTCTGTAGTTTCGAGTGAGTCTAGAAGAAATGAGAGATTTGTTCATTTTCCTTTCTTATGACTCTCATTTTGAAATGATCTTTTTGTTTTTGGTTTTGTTTTTTAAATTGTGATCTGGTCGTGAAGCTCACCATCTTCCAACCTGATGTGAGCAGAGCAGGGAAGGAAGGGAGATACTTCCAAAGGCTGCCCAGAATTTGTGTCACATCAGAGTCAAAAAGGACCTGTATTTTCTCTCATTTCTGACCAGGATTGTCCTTCCTCGCTGGGAGGTGGAAGGAGGGAGTGGTGAACAGTCCAGCTTCAGGCACACTCCCGGGCCGCATATATCCTGAAGGGTCTCACATGTAAGTCACCAATGAGCAGCGCCCTACTGGGCAAGCATTAGAATAATGCAAAAACTCGACCTACTTGAGAAGAATGTTCAAGAAAACGCACGCCGCACCTTAAGAGTGTGAGGGGAAACGGGGTTCCTCCAACCTGGGCCAGCCATGCCCACTTGCCCCCACCCCTCAGATCTCACTGTAAACTCTTTCTTACTCCTCTGATCCCTCAGCCAAAGTTCCCCCCTTTTCTTCTTGTGTCTTTGCCTTCGGCCCATGAGATATAGACAGCACATAAAAATATGTAAATCCCAGGAGCAGGAAATCAACACATTTTGACTACAGACGTTAGTTCTGGTTAATATATTATTGAAAACATTATTGCAAAAGGGAGGGCAGCCAGGTGTGGCTTCCTCCAGCTTGGGAGAGGCAGAGACTGTGTGGGGGTTGCTCTACCTGCTGGGCCCGAGCAAGACAGGTTAGAAGAGCACTTCCCTGGCGTCAGAGCGGTCAGGTTAGCTGTCCAGGCATGCACACGGCGCCCTGCACAATCGCGTGGGCTGCCCAGCCCGAGCTTCAGACCCGGGTGAGCAGACTGATTCGCCGAACACTGCTGGCTCCCTAAACAGGCTCTCGGAGATCTTCATGGACATCGACTTCCTGCACTGGCAGCTTCAACCCTCATTTGCTCCAATCAACCAGAACCGAGCCACACTGATAGAAAGAAGTATTTGTGGTCCTGAAGAAGGGGTTGCGATTGATCGCACCTACAAATTGGATATGTCTATAAGAAATAAGTAAACAGTCATGTTTTTAAAATTCGGTTTCTCCTAAGTTTTAACTTCACTGTCTTAGTCTTTCAGTGTGAAATGTTTTCTCATGAATGTATGAACCCTTTTGGTAGTGACATGCTTAATAAACAGAAAAAAATTATTCTGTTAAAGAACTACAAACACAGAAAGTGCACAATAAAACATCATAATCCTTAAGTAAAGGCTTGTTATAAGAAAAAGTAAAATATGTTTAATTGCTCTACTGTTTTTAAAAGTAGTAATTTTCGTTGTGAGAAATCTCTGAAATGCCTAAAATATTTTTACTAGCTTGATTTTTGCTTAACATATCCTTTTCCTCCTGCATTAGATTATTATACTAAATTGTTAGACAATTTTTATATGAATTTTTCAATTTATTTCTTAAATATTGGGGTGAAATCATATAACATCTATCCTAACTACTTTATACAACAGAAATTATATAAAAATCATTCAGAGTTTTTAAAAAAGAATCATATGTTTAAATTATAACCACAATGTCAACTGTGATTACTTTTATTGGGAATATAATGTGATAGTTGTGAAAATTATAAAGTATAAAATCTTTCACCTAAAAATATTCTCTTGAATTTATAAAACAGTCAAATTAAGAATTCATCTAATTGTATAGTATTTATTTTTCTCATACGCTTTTCTAAATTGTCTAGCTCTTATGAAGCATAAATGATTTACTTCTTAATTTGAAAAGATAACATTATTAAAAAATCAAACAAATAATCCTTTGCAATATCTCTTCTGCTTTTGAAATCTTCAGCAAAGAATATCCAAATTTATATTTTAAAAAGCCACCAGATTTTAATTTCTGACAGTTTAGTGGACTGGGTTATATAGATATTTCTCCCATGCCTGAGATATTTAATAATCACAGAAACATAAATCCTACTTTCATCATCCTAGTAAGCTTTCTGCCACATCCCCTGACCTTTCATTGTATGGGGATGCACTAGCCTTCCTTTGCTATGGTTTCTTACTCTAAAAATCCTAAATAGCAGGAAGCCTTGATCACTGTTACACAGAATGTATAACAGAATCCGCCTAAACCCTGAATTGACAGCTGGCTTGCCTCAGTTTCACACATCTTTACATTTTTTCCTCTGACAGGAGACTGCCAAAGAATATAGAATGAGAAATCACCCCAAACTTCAAATTGCTTTACTATTTCCTATAATTTAAATAACTTGAAAATAAAGATCTGGCAAGAAATTTTACTTAAAACAAATTGAAGAAAACACAAATAGCGCTTTATTTCAGCCTTTGGTTTGCTTTCTATTTTAACTCTGATAAGGTCCCATGTCCAACCCCCATTCTAAAAAGTAAGCAGCAAAATATAATGTCTCCTTTTTAAATGACCATGTGACTTTGTTTCCTCTTTCGTGCCCAACTGTTTCTTTAAGTTCATCCATGGGTTCTGACTTTCCTACGTAGTACAATTATTAAAATTGCAAAGGGATGCTCTCCTGATGCAGACTGCCATCTCATGGCTCTGTCACTGACGCACTATCTTATGCAAGAATTGGCATCCGGAACAGCTTTCCATGTCTTTCCAGTTCATCAGATCCCCATCATTCTCTAATCACACTTGAAAGCATCGTTTTTCCATCTCAACTAATAACTTATGTTTGGATTTAATTCCATATTCTTTTAACTCTGAAATGTTGGCAGTTGTAACACACATATACAAAGCTATGAGCCCGGGTAGTGTGGCTCAGTGGACTGAGCACCAGCCTGTGAACCAAAGGGTCACCGGTTCGATTCCCAGTCAGGGCACATGCCTGGGTTGCAGGCCAGGTCCCCAGTAGGGGGCATGTGAGGAACAATCACATATAGATGTTTCTCTCCCTCTTTTTCTCCCTCTCTTCCCCTCTAAGAAATAAAATCTTTTTTAAAAAAGCTATGAAAATGAAGCATTACTGTGTAGATAATACATGGGAAAAACTGTGCAGTAGCTGTGCAGCCAAACCAGAGATAAGGGTAGGAGCACATCATCCAAAAAGAACTGGGAGTGTCCATTCTGCCCAACTTCCAATCGGTCGCTTCACTCTGAACTCTGTCAGTCTCCTTTACCTGTGAAGATGAACACTGCTGGCTGACCAGAAGATATTATTTTGATAACACACACAAATACTTGAAAAGGAGGTGCTTGCAATACACCGTTGCCCAAATTGAAGAACTCCCTTCTGTGAATAAAAACACTTAGCAACCCCGTCAACTGCTTTGTTATTATGCTAAATCATTTCTGCTACCTTCTAATGGATCAGTTAAAATTACTTGCATTTTTCTCTAGCCAGCAAATTTTGACTCCTCTTTATAAGTGAGACACTAGCTATTTGACTCCATAAGAATAGTATCATGACAGTTTTGGAGCAGATAATATTCTAATGTTAGTTACAAGACACCAAGATTCCTGATTGATCGCAAGCTTTATTTAGTGAAAATACACATCTGTATAGGAATTCAAATACAGTATTTCAACATAAATCTGTGTTTACTGTCTCAAAGTGTTAGAATTTCTTATCTCTTTACTTATATGGGTGCTATAAATTTTACTTTGAAAGGTAGAGGTACTCTCTTTTTCATACAAATGAGGTCATTATTGATTGGCCTAGGAAATGGACTCCTGAGTGTTCATTTAAATTCCATTCCCTTAGGAAAGTAACATTTTTGTAACAATAATAAAAATAAAATATTTTAAATACAGAGTTGTATGTTTCCCCCTCCTTGTTATTTTCTGAAAGTCTCTTACACATAGCTTAATAGCTGGTTTAGTTTTTTAAAAAATTAAGATGCCATGAGTCAAAAAATCAATTTTTGCTAGGAGTCTCATAATATCAATTTCCTTGGCACAGTTGCTGAAAAGAGTTTTTATTGACTCTGAATCTAACTTACTAAGAAAAATTAGTGATATTAGCAAATGGGCTGTACTATGCAAATCCCTGTGATAGAACAATGGCTCCCTCCTCACAGGATCGGATGTGAAAACATATTTGAACAGTCTCAAACGAAGTGCTCTGTTCCTTACCGTGAGATTTTGACTCAAAAACAACCTCAAATGACGTCAATGTTAATTCAACATCTCTACCACTAACTACCCTGAGTTTAAGTTATTTTTCTCCATTTCTTAAAAAAAAAAATCTGAGCCTACTACATTTGGAACTAAACTAAAATGTTCTTTTCTCCTTGCCATTTCACTGAATGCAGGTTTATATTGACTTGACCTAGTAAACTTCCTCTTAGGCCTTTACTCTAGGTCCTTTATATGTAAGAACCTAAGTTATGAGAAAACCCTGGTCTAATGGAAATCACTTGACTTACTATTATGCTACATTAATTTCCTTGGCCCCATCAATGTGCCTGCTGATGGCAAATCTCTTTTTGTGCTGAGTTATCAGTCTCTACCAGATGAACATTTTTACATTATTTTTTATCCTCTCTTGTTGCTCATTCTTCCAAAATTATTTTTATTCACTCTCTGAATTTCCAAAATGTGTTGTCACATCCTCCATGAAAGCATTCCTTTTAGAATGCAAACATTACCTGGTGAACATATAAGGATACTCTTTTTAAATCCCTTGTAAAATGCAAGGACCAGCCCCGATGAATCCGTCTGGGCACTGTTATTGGAGTGTGACGTCAGAACAAGATTGACCCTGCTACCTCTCAGCCTGGGCTCCTCAGGGACTCCCCGTAACGCTCAGGATAAAGTGTCAAGCTTGTCGCTGTAAAAGAAAGGCCATTCAGAAACATGACCTTCTGTTACTCCTGACTTAACACTGTGCCATCATTTCTCTTTGCATTTTAATAAATTCCATAGCTTACCCTTCATAACCACTGCAGATTAGCACTGCGGGCCATAAGCCCATATGTTGTTTTCTATAAGCAGAATGCCCTCCCTGAACTCCATCCTCACCATGGCTTTATAATTAACTTCTATGGATCAGCTTAAAGATTCTACTCAACCGTCATTAACTATCGGCAACCTTAACCGATTCTTTCCCAGAAGGCACAGTTACTCCATCCTTTGTCGTTCCTCAGCAATATATACATGATAGTATTGTGTTACTCGTAATGTTAGTTACAATTATTCAGCATGTTGTTCTCTCATATTTTTATTGTGATTTCTATTAAGTCATTAATCTATAGTGCTTCACCAGCTAACTAACATAGTGCTTGATACAGAATACTCACTCAGGTCCTGGAGGAGGGTAAGGATCAGATATGCCAACATCATTTGTAGGCCGTACGTAGCTTCCACTGCCAAATCATCCTTCTTAGTTCCTTTCTTCTTTCAGCCAGCAAATAGGTATTGAGTGAAAACTCATGAAGAATATTTATTTCTCCTCTAATTGATGGATATGTAACCTCTTTATACCATGCCTATATCCCTTCCTCCAGGACACTGATTTTTAGTCTTTCAGTTGGTTACTCTTATGACTTTAAATAATAAGAAAACAGCTTTATTTCTGGATTCCTCAGGAAGCCAGTTACCTGGCTCCCTCCAGTGAATCAGGATGCCAGACCTCCTTTCTCTACCCCTTTCCTTCAGCTCCTAAATTCAGCCATATGTGCTTTCTCTTTAATAAGCATAATGGCATTTATGTTCTGTAATATAAAGCATAATTGTCCCTCAGCATTTTTGTATATACAAAATATTAGTGGCTATATAGTTAGGACTCTGTAAATATTACATACTGCATAGTGGACTATAATTGTATTTCTTTTGGAATACAGATTTATTGTTTTGCTTTGTTTTATTTGGTTCTGCGTTGTTTTATTTTTCTCTGGTTACTTGCAATTTTTTTATTGATTGCCTTTATTGCATCTTTAAATTGTTCCAAATTCCTAAGGATAATATTAAATCTCTGGGATTCCCCCTTTTTCCCAGAACTTTCTGCTCGGCCCCGCTCCCATCTGGACTCGTTGCTCTCCAGGCCTGCTGTACCACTGACATTTTTAGTCACCCTTCAAAAAGCTCCTCAGTTCTGTCACTTTTTTTTCTAGTTTAAATGCCCAAAGTCTGTCTTCCACTAGCTTCCAAAGAAAGAGAGATATATCTGCATGCTTTCCAGATGAAAATATGTCTTTTTCAGCTTCAAGTTTGATCAAGAGATTAACTGAGTATGCAATTCTAGATTAAGCCATTATTTCTCAAGCTTTCAAAGTTATTGCTGTACTAATTTCTAGCATCCAATTATACAGATGTGCAGTTGATGCTAATCTGTTATATGTTGCTTTATAGATGAACTCTTTGTTTCTTTTAAGGAGCTTTTAAAGTCATTAAATTATCCTTTGTGTTGTGAAAACTTCACAATTATGAGTCTAGTTCTTTTTTCACACTTTATGCTGGGGCATTGACCCTTCTGTTTAAGGAAACTATCTTTTATTACATCTTTGATGTTGCTATTAGTTGAGTGTTGGCCCACCTGTGTTTTTATATATATTTTATATGTCATATATGCATTATAAGTTACATGCATCATATATGTTATAGATATACAATCTATGTACTATCTTTCTTCTCTTTGCTCTTTTCATCTATTTCCTAAGTGATTCCCTTGCCTTTATTTGTCAAAGCTTGTATTAAAAATCTAATTTCTGTAACCATATTGCATTTCTAAGGTGTTGCTTCATTTAGAGTCACCAGTTTGAATAAATAATAAATAATCAAAAAATAAATCTAGTAAAATGTTCCCATTTAGTGTAATAAGACATTACAATATTTTATAGAGCAAAGGAAATTTCTCAACTTAAAGGAAAGTATAAATGGGAAGATCATCAGCCGTATTGACTATGTGTTAATTTGCTGTCACTAAACAGCAATAGACTAATAGACTGATAAAGTAAAAGTAAAATCAGGATTATTTAGCCTTACAGTCAGAATTTTAATGCAGTAAATACATTGGGAATGTGTTTCTGCCCTCATACTTATTGTCTTCATCTAAAAAATGAAAATTAAATATAGTGTAGCTCATAACTTATGGGAAAATCTATATTTTTGTGAAATTAAAGATTTAAAAAAGATTTCATCATTATTTCACTTAAACTACACTATTATATGTATGATACCAAGCTTATAAAATTTTCCAAACCTTATATTCACCAAATGAGTAATACTGCTTGGATACTGAACTAATATTGAGTAAAAAAAAAATAATTATTAAATTCTAGTGGCTTTGAAGCTAAAATTTCTATGACCTTTCATTATGTAGTTACATGTATACTAACTTATACAGAAGGAATCCATTCAAATCCAACTTTATTCCATTGTTTACTTTGTACCTGTTTAAAAACTTGCTTGTTCTAAAAAAAAAAATTAAGGAAGTGAAATCAGAGAAACAAAAGGATGCTGATTAGATTACAATTCAAGCCAGGTTCCCAGAAGTCGACGCTGATTTTTTTTAAATTATATTCAGTATGAAAAAATAGATAATGCGATCCCTATTTACAGTGGTTCATCTTGGCCTTTAATCATTTGTTTATCCATGGCACTATTGATTGCTGCCCCAGCCAGGAGAGCGGCAATGACACAGAGGTAGGAAGGCAAGCAGTGTAATTCTGTGCCGTTGGCTGTTCCCTGAGATGAAACTATAATTCACAAAGTGATAGATAACAGAAGGTAATTTTATGGTTACGAAGAATGAGTTTGCATTTGTTTGTGTAGTTACTATATAAATTTATAGATGCATTTTGTTTGTATCGCATTTTAAATTTTAGTGGCTGAGCAGGAAGAGGATTGAAGGAGTGCGAGGAGTATGTTCATGAACTTCTTTAGCAGCCACTTGTAAAGGTGGACTGTAACTCAACATGAAATAGGTTCAGAATGTTCCCACAAACTCATTATAAATCAAGCTGCTTGGAAGGTATGGTGTTATTAAGTTTGTTTTTTTGATTTTCTCTTGCCCTTCCTCCATCATCTTATCTAGAGTAAGAGTTTAAAAGCAGGAAAAGTAATTCAGCAAGGACCCTCTTTTAGTGGCTGAAATAAAAAGAGTCTTATTAGATACACTTCACCATAAATGCGGCCCCAACAGCCAGGGATTTTTCCTCTTGCCATACCATTGACTGACTTTGTCATCTGCTCTCTGGCTGAAGTTTGATGATGGAGCGGTTAGTTTATGCATGCAAAATTAGACTTGCCTTTTGGAGGCTGTAGATTACTGTCGTGGGAGTCCACAGATTGTGATGAACCTCTGAGCATTCTAATAACAATGCTGCTGGTTGCCTCTTCATTAAGCCCAGTTAAAACAGGACAAGAGTTACAAAGGTTTGCTGTTTTGTCCTGGAATATATGCTAGAAATTCATTTTGATAGAAACACGTCATGTTCTTTTATGTCGTGGGAAGCTTCAGGTCTTAGTTACAGTAAGAAGTAGAACTGAACGTGGTAAGAATGGGCCCCAGTCGACACAGAGAATTATACCTACATTACACTGGTAGGTCATTTTAAGACTTTAATTGCTTGAAGGCAAGTTGTTCTGCCTCATGTATTACACTGACTGGGGCCCAGTTGATTTTCCACGTATGTGTATTGAATAGGACAGGACTAAACTTTGAGAAACCTGTTTTATGTCACAAATTGCTTTCCCTCATGCTCGTCAAGTTCTCAAAGCACATTTTTACCTAGTGAATAAACTATTTCTTGATCTGAGTAATTCTCCTTTAATCATTCTGGAAATTGGTGCCCTCCTAGGTTTTCCAATCCCTATGCCACAACTTGGCATAAACTAGGTGCTAAATAATTGTTTACTAAGCAAATGAGAAAAAATTAAAAACATGTTGCAGTCATAAAGTATCAGAAGTCTAAATAAATAATTGGAAAATTATACAATATAAAAGTTGTCTTCATTCAAAGCATGAATATCTAACTATTGCCCATTCAGCTAATTATTTAAACAGTGTAAAGGTTGATCAAACTGACTTTACATTAACACCTGAAAACTAAAGATGATATATAAATGAAAAGTATTATTTAAAAAGATCTGTTTAATAAAATTAAACTGATCAAACACATATTAATTGAATGAATACTACAGCCTTAGCCTATGCTACATTTTTAGAACATTTTTATTTTTTTTAATTTATCTTATATTACTTTTTATTAAATTTATTGCAGTGGCATTGGTTAATAAAATTATGTAGGTTTCAAATGTAAATTCTATAATACATCATATGGATATTGTATTGTGTTCAATACCCAAAGTCAGGTTGGCTTCCATCATCGTTCATCCCCTTTTACCCTCTTCAGCCTACCCCCACCCTCCCTTCCCTCTGGTAATCACCATACTGTTGTCTATGTCTATAAATTTGCTTGTTTATTTGTGCCTAATCCCTTCACCTTTTTCACCCAGTCCACCAATCCTCTTCCCCTCTGAGAGCTGTCAGTTTGTTCCCTGTGTCTATGAGACTCTTTTTGTTTTCTTTGTTTGTCTTGTTCACTAGATTCCACATATAAGTGAAATAATACAGCACTTGTCTTTCTCTGTCTTATTTCAGTTAACAGAATGTTCTCCAGGTCTATACAAAATATAAGATTTCCTTCTTTTCATGGCCCTAGTATTCCATTGTGTAAATGTGCCACAAATTTTTTATCTACTCATCTACTGATGGGCACTTGGGCTGCTTCCAGATCTTGGCTGTTATAAATAATGTTCCAATGAACATAGGGGGACTTATGTTCTTTAAAATTAGTGTTCGGGGTTTCTTCAGATATATTCACAGAAATGGAATCACTGGGTCATAGGCAGTTTCATTTTTAATTTTTCGAGGAAACTCCACACTGCTTTCCCCAGTGGCTGCACCAGTCTGCATTCCCACCAACCGTGCATGAGGTTCCCTTTTCTCCACATCTTCACCAGCACATCTTTTTCTTTTTACTATCAGAGAGAATTTTATTTTTTTAACATTTTTTCTTGTTGTTCAAATATAGCTTTCTGCTTTTTCCCCCGGCACTTCTTGTTTGTTGAGTTATTGATGGTGGCCATTCTGACAGGTGTGAGGCGATAACTCATTGTAGTTTCAATTTGCATCTCTCTGATGATTAGTGATGTTCAGCATCTTTTCATACATCTTATGGCCGTTGGTACATCCTCTTTGAAGAAGTGTTTATTCAGGCCCTTTGCCCGTTTTTTAACTGGATTGTTTGTTTTTTTGGTATTGAGTTGGATAAGTTTTTTATCAATTTTGGATATTAACCCCTTATCAAATGTGTCATTGGCAAGTATGTTCTCCCATTCAGTGGGTTGTTTTTTTATTTTGTTGATGGCTTCCTTTGCTGTGCAAAAACTTTTCAGTTTGATGTAGTCCCATTTGTTTATTTCTTCTTTTGTTTCCCTTGCTCAAGGAGATACATAGGCAAAAATATTGCTACAAGAAATATTTAGGACATTTTTAAAACAGTGATGCAGCACTTCATATTTTTAGAGCAGCAATTTTCAACTGGCATGCCATTGAAATTTTTAAAACATGCAAGGCCTGACTATTTAGTCAGGGGCACTGAGTGTTTTCTCTTAAATTCTCGAAATTTTTAGAAAATGACAGCAGCCAACACAACAATAGCTATCTGGTGCGAATGAATCAAAATTATACCTATTTTTTTGTCAGATCAGCAAATGATATCTTTTTTGGTATGCTGCAGAATTTTAGTAATTAGCTTATGTGTGCTATAAACTGAAAAAGGTAGATAATCACTGTTCCAGAAGTCTTTAATATAGCCAAAAGGAAATAACCTAATGAAGCAATTAGAGGTTAATAATGAATTAAACTATGATATAGCCAAGTGGGACTAATCACTCTTCTGTAAATATATTCAATAAACATTGTTTCCTACCTGCCTGCAATTACATAAGAGATTCCTCATGCCTAGGTTGCCCTTCAACCCATTCTGCACATTCCAAAGTCTACTCCTCCTCACAGTTCATGATGACACATGGTTCTGTAGCTACTTCTAGAAACACCACGAAGAATTACTGCATCCTTTCTCCATGATGTTACTACACTTTGATCGATAACCCACACTAAGCATAGTCTGCTTTCCATCACAGAGTTGCACACTGACTCTCCATATATAGATTGAAAGCCCTTTAAGGATCAGAACTTAGATATTAAAAAACATAAAGTATCGTCTGATACATAAAAATATACTCAATAATATTTTTTGTCTTTCTCCCTTTCTTGTTTCTTCACTCCCAACAGTGCTTTACATTTAGTAGCTTTTTAAAAATAATTGGCATTGAATGACATAAGCCAGAATTATATTGAGTATGACAGAAGTTTGAAAATGAATGTAGAAGAGAAAGAGGGGAGTGTGATGATCAAAGATCATTTCATAAAGAAAGTCTAACTTCAGTTGGAATTTAAGGAAGAGCAGAGAATAGACAGAGGCGACTTCAGAAATAATAAACGGGATTTACAAAAGCAGGAACGCAGGAGGGTATTAGTGCAGAAGACAGGAAGCTTAGGTTCACTTAACGTTGCAGCTGGGAAAGTCACCAGAAATGGAACTGGGAAACGGGATGAGGCGGGTGTCAGAGGAGCTTCGGAGCTGCGCACAGAGCTGTGGACAGGGAGGGAATAGGAAGATACCACAATATGCTAATCAGAGGAGAGAAAGAGAGAAATTAGGATTTTAAGCTTAGTCTGGCAGCAGAGTATAGCCTAGTAGGGAAAAAGAACAGATTGGACATGACCAGCTAAAAAGATGCCATAGTATTGAGAATAAAAAATAATGAGTTCCTAAATTAGGTTTGCAGCCAAATAAATGGAGAGTGTAGAGAAGAGTCTGAAACATATGAGTTAAATATACGGGGTGACTCTTCATATAGAGGACAGTGATTTCCTGTCTTTCAAATTTATTATTATCACGTAAAAATTTTTACAGCACTGACATAGTTTTGTCAAATCTTATTTTGCCAAGTAAGAACATTAAAATGATAATGCTGTGTCTACCACTACCATGTTTTCATGAAAGAGAAGATATTTTAACACTAAAATGTAGTGAGGACTTCATACATTCTCTCCTACAGGTCTTTGCTTGATTCTGATTGCCCCAGAGTGGCCCACCTACTCTTTGAAACTCCACTCATCCTTCGAGACCATCTCCTGAAACTCTTCTCCAGGAAGCTTTTCATAACTGCAGATAGGGAGAGCTGAATGTGCTTATTGGCCCTTTATGCAGATTGCATTCTTCCTCATATTAAATGCATTTATTTGCATAATTGGTTCTTATATTACAATGTAAGCTCTTTAAGGACATTTACCTTAAATCATTCCTCATTGAGTAGCTGGCACGGAGTTGTCCAAAAGGCACAAGAATCTCTAATATCAGTGGTAGCACTGAAAGAACAGGGAAGAGGAGCCGGTTAGAAACAACGGTCCATTTTTGATATCCTGGATTTCAAGGTATGAAATAATAACTGGGATAATAACAGGAAATATGAGCAATTAGGGGTATGAGTGAAGTTTTAGATGCTGAGTTATATTAGGGAGTTACCTGCATAGAAGGGATTATTGAAATAGATAATATCTACTTTTTTAAGATTTTATTTGTTTATTTTTAGAGAGAAGAGAAGGGAGGAAGAGAGGGAGAGAAACATCAATGTGTGGTTGCCTCTCACGTGCCCCCTACTGGGGACATGGCCCACAACCCAGGCATGTGCCCTGACTGGGAATCGAACCAGCAACTCTTTGGTTCTCAAGCCCGCACTCAATCCACTGAGCCACACCAGCCAGAGCTGAAATAGATAGTATCTTGCTGAAGTGCATTAACCCTCAGGAACTAAAAGGACATCTACTAAAAAAGGCTCCTGATGGCCAACTGAGCTTAAAATATATATATATATAAATACATACATAACTACATACATACCATACCCCAGAGCCTAGCAGTCATTTCTGCTCAGGGGCCGCTCATGCAAACTGCACTTCACAGAGAAGCCTGAGCTGGACTGCCTGCCTGCACTGCATTTCTGCAGTCTGAGCCAGCCTTTACAGAGAAGCTCCCTTACAGAGCCCTTACAGAGAATCCTATTTCAACCAGTAAGACGGAGGCTGCCTCCCTTCAGTCACAGCTGCAGACAGCTCTGAACAATCAGAGTGGCTCTATTATGACCAATCAGGACAGTACCTTTGAACCAATCAAACTGCCTGGATCTGGTGTCCTCATTTTCATCAGGATGGATCAATCAGGGACCAGAGGTAGAGACTTCTGTACATATAAGCCAGTTCCCCTCTGGCTCTGAGAGTGCACTTTCCCTTTCCCTTCCTGGCTGAGCCGAAACACAGAAGATGTCTCAGAAGAGCAGAGCAGAGCAGAACAGACGAATGCAGGGCAAAGCAGACGGGCATGGAGCAGAGCAGATGAAACCACTGAGCAAAGCAGAACTCTCTAGCCCAGGAGGAGCCTGGGCTGCAGGGCCGACTCACAGCTGTGCTGTTTTCACAGCTGTGCTGTATCACAATTGATCTGCTTTACACGGAATAGTTTCCTTCAGCACACCCCAAACTGGAAGATTCCAGTTGGTGCCAACGACCATTGGTTGACAAGTACTCCTAAACAGAGAAGAAAATGAAATTTGGTGAGAATTTTGGAGACCGCCTTGGCCAATGGGGAGGAAAAAAAGAGAAACTGGTGGAAGATATGAGAATGAGGAAAGAAAAGGGAGACCAGCAAAAGGCACTGTCCTCAGGCTAATGAAGGACTGACTGGGCTTCGAAGGCCGGATGGAGGTCAGAACTCAGAGTTGCTCTTCCTAATTTGTAGATGTTACCCTAGGAAACACACATAACAGCACGGCAATGACTGCAGAAACTGACTTACAACCACCATTAAGTTATGTCCTTGAGAGAAAAAATCAAGCAAGAATACATTCTTTGTTGGGATGTTAAAGAAAAGAAGCATCTCCACAACAACTATAAATTATAGAGCGGATGCTTTACAACAACAGTATGTCAGTGAAAACAGTTCTTCACGAAAGGCTATATATAATTCTGGTTCGATGTACACTAATTTATTTTTCATTCCATTTTTAATGAATTTGCATTAAAGAGGTTCTTTTGAAGTCAAAAATGTGTTATTTTTTAATAATTTATTTCTGAACTTTAAAAATTAATAATATTTGCACAGGACCATTTTATAATCACAATATGAGACTTCAAGGTGTGAATTATGATATAATAACTCATAACCTGTGCATTTAAACAAGCACTCTTCCTATGGCCTCATTCTTAGCAAAGCAAAAATGTCTGAATTATTATGTAATAACTCATGCTTTGTCATGTATTATTACTTAATTATGGGGGAAAATGAGAATTTCAACTAATTTCACTCTTGAAAAAAATCTAACATTTTTATCCTTGAAAATAAAAAGAAGTTCAATGCTTAATTGACATAATCAAATCACTTTAAGCCTTTCTCCGTTCAGACCACTCTCCTTTTTATAGCATGGTTTTCCCACCACTTCTTGCAAATCTCAGGAACTTTCTAATAAAAATAATTTAAAATCTCAGCAGAGTTCTCTAGTCTATATTTCACAGAATTTTCCACTTAGATACCAAAAAGAAACTGCTATATTACTTCAAAATTGTGTCAAAGTATTACAAAGAGAAGTAAAAATATGATCTCTCTTTTTAACATAAATAAGCAAAAAAAATAAGGGAGGAAAGAAAAAAGGAAGTGAGGGACAGAGATAGAAAAAGTAAGATTAAAACATGAATTTCTATTACGTATGGTGATTTTCTGATAATTTAAAAAAATAGAAAAATCCCTTCAAGACAATACAAAATATACCTGTCTATAATAACCATTAGGAAACAGCATATTTATTTTTCAGGAAAAAACACAAATTGTCCATCAGAGGTATAACAAATAGTCAACATTAAATGATAGTGAAAGTTTATCTCCAAATTGAAGGTAATGAAATTATTTATTCGATGCTTTTCCTGGTGTTGAGGAATTTTTTTCCTGCTTTTATGAAGCTTACTGTGTAGAAAGGAAAAATGAATATACTAGAACTACTAAGCCAGTAGCAGTTCAATAAAATAGTCAATATACCAAACAAATACTACAGTCAGAAGAGCTCTAATCCCGCAGATGAATCACTAAAAAAATGATATATTAAACACTATGTGGGGTTTCTGTGTCAGATAAATGGATGAAAACTTAAGAGAGGAAAATAAAAAGTTACATATAGGGATGGGAAGAAGTACATTTACAGTTGCAATACAAATAAATAATATAATAATTAACAAATAACGTGAGAATAAACTGAGTTGTAGAGATTCACAACTGTAAACCTACTTTCGCCCCACCCTGTACAGGAAGAGGAAGCCACCGTCCCTCTGACCAATGAATGGGTGCTGACTGATCGATCTGTCTACATAACCACAAATCAACGTCAGTACACTAATGTTTAATCTTTGTGGTATAAACTTTCTCGGAACCTATTCTTTTCTTTCACTTATCTCTATGATCTCCCACTTTAATTTACTGTTTTTGGTATATTTGGCACGTATAGCTTAAAGACAGGAGTGGTGACTATTGGTGATTTAATGCTGGAAGCTCTAGTACATTCAAATGTTATGAAACCTTCTCAACGAACACCAAGTTTTTGGTGACACCACTAACAAGCCGCAGAATAACACAGGGAGCAAAGCCATGCTTCCAAACCACCAACTTGTGTGACTGATCTTGAAGTTTTATGCTAAGCCATTAGCACCTTCTAAAACATCTTTCCCTCATAAGGGATACCTTGGCCTGTCGTATTTCGGTTTCATGTCCCAGTGATGGCTATATAATCTGTCAGAGTACCTCAACGTAGCAAAACAAGGTGGGTGTTTGCAATTTCCTAAGCTTTCTGATTACCCTGCAGCACAGTCTGCTATCAAGGCTCGGTCTTTTTTCAAGCTGGTTTAAACCTGGTTCCTCGTGGTGTCCTGAGTTTCCTATGTGTTGAATAGCATGTCCATATGGTCATGAATGACCAGAACACAATAAAAGTCAGGATATATGTTCTTACATCATTTGTTACATAGTCGGTGATTTATAAATTGACTTAAATTAGGTTTAATTGACTTACAATGTAATTCTTGCTACAAATAGGACTTTGATAGTAACCATTCATTTAATGTTTTATGAAGGTTTTGTTTTAGTTAGGTTATGTTACATAAAGTAAATGTGTATGTTTTTTGGTAACACATATCCGAGATGAAGCAGTATATTCCCATATCATATACCTCTCCCTTGTGTGTTATAATTATTTTATCTAGAGTATTCATGAAAATCATTTTTTAATATTTTATTTAGACAGAAATTTGAGAAACTTAAGGTAATCGAGGTGGTCATTGCTTTGCCTGAAGTTCCACTATTCCTGTGTTTATGAATGCCTTAAAACGAAAGCTTCTTTAAAGAATAAATTATTCATTTAATGGGAACAATAAAAATGAGTTTTCCCTCATTGAATTAGATAAATTTCTAATTAGTCATCTGATTTGTTGAGGTCTGGATCTCATTTAATATTTCCTGGTCTGAGTGCAATATAGTTTTATACACTCTAGTTAAAGAGGTACAACAAGGGGCCAAATACCACAGCAATAGGCAATTAACAAAATTAATCTTTTCAGAGAAAAATAAGCAGCAGAGCAGTAAGGGTTCACCTCAGAATGGCAAACATTGGAAAAGGAAAGCAGCTTACTAAAATTACATTCAAGTATGATTACACATTGTATAACAATATTTATTATTGCTGTATGTTTCTACTCCTTTAGTTTAGCAAGCAAGATATATCACAGATGCCCCTACTAAATCCTCTTCAACCCACGTACAAGATTAAACTCCTGACTCGACCCATACTTCATAGGAGAAGTTTCCCTCTCACAAATGTTGGAGAAATGGTCTTATTTCCAGTTATCTCTGGGGGTGTGGGGAGGACCAGTGTCACAGAGTCCAAAGCTGTTTAATCCCAATGCCTCACAATGCCTCTCAGTCCCATCCAAGACAGCTCTTTGTCTCCAAAGTCCTTGAAAGTGAACTGGTGAACACTGCAAACGGTAGTTTAAACAAGGGATAAACCAGCTAGAGAACCTGCAACATGGTGACTTTCTAGGTCTTTCTTGAACAAATAATGAAAACAACCAGCTTGCTCCCAGGGAGAAATAAACAAACACAGCTAGAATTTATATTCTTTTATCTAGGTCTATCCAATTCCCTGTTTTGCGCTATTCAGATTTTTGTGATTATTTTTCTGTTTGTATGTTATCAGCTAACAGTTTTAACCAAGTATTTAATATCTCTCATAGAAGAAAAAAAGTAATTCTTGCCAGAGATCCATCTTCTGTTCCTCACTTGAAAAATAAAACTTGTTAAAGAATAAAATTCTAAATATGATTCAATTAGCAATAGCCAATGCTTTTTGAGACTTTCATCATAAAACTAGCTATTTCATAAGTGTTCATGTTACCTGGTTGTTGTTTTTTAAAAGAGCTATGAAGTCAATTATTTCACAGTACAATAGCCTGTATTCCTTTATTCCGGCTAAAACTTAGTGAGGTGGTTTGTTATATCCTTATAAGCGTCTGCCCTTTTAACATGCTATAAATGCATTCTTAAATTTGTGCTAGGTTCTGGTTGTTATGGGGAAGAATTAATGCATTCTATTAAATTTAACTTTTGCTGAAACACTCCTACCTCAGCTAAAGCTCAGAGCTGTAACTGGAGAACCAGCTTCTACAGCAATTAAGGAATAAAATACCTGGCTTTTATAATCCATCTTTTGTTCCGGAAAATTCCCATACTTAAATCAGTGTGGCATGAGACAAGGGCTTGTGACCACTAAATATTTAATTTCATCAAAATCCATCCATAGTCGGTGCCTTGACAAGCTCGTTACTAGATGGGTATTATTTAAACAAGCAGGAATGTTTCAATTAAGTGAATATTCAAAAATTGCTGAAGTGATTATACCATATGTATGCTCAAAAACTTACTATGCTCCTCACAAAATATAGGAAACAATACAAATTCCTCAGCCTAACATGCTGGTCTATCCAGCACCCCCTAAATCCATACTCTCTATTTAGCCACCTTCGTCCCTTTCAAAAGCAGCCACTTATTCATAGAACACCTTTTCTCCCTGCTTTTTTAACCCCCACCCGTTCTTCGAAGTCCATTTCAATCGCCACATAATTGATGACATCCCCAACCACATTTAACTTTGCTCCTTCAGTGTAGTTTCTATTCCAGTCCTCCTACCGGTGTAATTTACATGAGTGCTTACTTTAGGCCTCACACCACCTCCAAGATGTGGAAGGTCTACTCAATAGGAGCATAATTTGAGATGTGTTTTTAGGCTTTCTCTATAGCTCAGTGACTTGGGCATAGTGGATGCCCAATAAATGTCTACAGACTTGAGATAGACAAAAGACAGTACCTCCGTTAGACCCAGGTAAGGGGACCACTGCCTGGGATGGACCTCATGCTGATGCAACCTGCATATCACAAAATTAAGTGATAAAATTAAGTGTACGAAAAAGCACATGGGTACCTCTGTCATGAGTACCTATCTGACTTCTGTATTTAATAAAGCTCAGGCCCCACAGAAATGCTTATTTTTGGAGTCTCTTTGCCCATTATCCTTAAACTGAGACAACTGTGTTACAATGTCCTCAGCCTTGTTGGTTTTGCCACAACCTCCCACAGAAATAACCTAGGTTACAGAGTAGACATATAATTAATTTAAATTTTTTTCTCCTAGTACATGATAGATGCTTACAGGGAGAATAGTGTTTCCTAGGAATACCCATCAGCCATCTTCTTGATTCTCTTTGTATTAAAGTTAATGACATTTATGAAGTAGTGTGGTATTTGCAATAGTTGTCACAATGAAGTTAAAAAAATATTTTGCCATATTAGAAATTTAAAAGACCCTTAAGTTTATATACATGTGGGCCTTGGTGACATGTGCTTTAATAGAATACCAATTATTTACATTGGTTATTAGATGGTCATTAAATACTAGAATTAGAAATTGCTTATTTGAACAAAATAAAATTTAAATTAATTCTTTAAAATATTAAATTGATGTTTTCAGCTTATTTACTTTATGTTTATTAATAATTTGTATTCTTATTTTAATATTAATCAATAACTTGAAATAGCTAAAAGAATTTTTTTCAAAATAAATTTAATGCTTTTAATTTTTTATTTTTACCTTTTGTGTAAGTGTATCTTACAAAAATAAATTCAAATTTTATACAATTTAATGGTGAGTACAGTGTCAAAATCCAAAAAGTTTTCTTTGTCTGGATTTTTTTGTTATTTTATTTGCTATTTTATATATTTTATAATAAATATTCATTTTATTACATGAAAATATGTATAAAGACACACATGTATATAAAATCACCCATAGCACAGCCACTTACATTATTCAAAATCTAAATGAAGACTGGCCACATTCTACTACTATCCTTGATTTATGCATAGCCTCCCAATCTTCCCGATGCATTTTCCTGAACTTATACAGTCATGTATGCATACCAGCACATACACATTTTTAACAAAAAAAAAAGAATAATAAAGTATACACTCACCTGCAGCATAATATATCCAAATTTCCAAAAGCAAAATTTAAAGGGAGATTTTTGAAGGAAAAAACAGTTTCTTCTAATTTCTATAACATTCTGCAACTATATCAGAACACGATACTTTGATATTAAATTCACCTAGATTCTTTTCTTGCCTTCTGGAATTGACTATAGCGTAGATTTATTTCTGGAATTGATTTTAATTACTGATAACACTTCTATGTTAGTACCTGTGCCACATTACTCAAGTTGGTTTTTTTGGAAAGCAACCAACATTTAGGAATTGACCCCCATTTGTGGAGCACCATAAATAAAATTCCTAAAATAATATAAAGAATAAAAAATTAATTCCTCAGTGGTCACTGACAAGGCCATGTGAAGTCAAGTGGCTTTCATAAGAAAATCAGTAGACTTTTTTATAAAGAGGAATAGAAGTATGAATTTTGAATAAGAAGGAATGGTCATTTTCTATCTAAAATGCTGTGTTAAAACAAGCCAATGGCTAAACATGGCCACAAAGCGCAGCAGAGGAGGGGAAATACAAAAAACCCACAAATGTGTAAGGTTCTCCTGCAGACGCATCTTACTACACCACAAAAAGAGAGAGAAAGAGAGAGAGGGAGAGAATGGGAGAGTCTAAGGACAGCTATTTCCAAAAGGAGATTTCACCCTCAATTCCCTCCTGCATTTAATCAAATGCATGCGTTGTGTTGTTTATTGCTCCAGTGCTGTGAACATTATCACTTGATTAAATTGTTTTGCTCTTTGACTATCATAAATGCCACATCTCTTTAAAGCCATATTTTATTTAGTTAAAAGTTTATCACCTACAGAAAAGATTAGTAAATTGAATGGGTAACTATTTCTGCTCAAGTTAAAATCAATAATATTTAGCCGAACCTTAAGAGCTAAATTCTAAAACTCTGTTTTTCGCTTTGCTGCAGCCCTGTATCTAAACATCACTGACTGTTCCCTCTCCCGTGTTCATCTATGATTTATGGCTGTTCTAGCAGGTGGGACGAAGCTTCAAGGCCTCTTGCAGTGTTTAGGCTTCTAATAATCAGAGGCATTTTCATTTCTTACTCTTTTCGAACTGAGAGTACCATCTCAGTTTTAGAAACTCATAAAAATAGAATTTAAAATAGTTCAGAGCTTAATCTGGGTCCTAAAAGAGTTAATGTCCGAATTTTTAAAAAATGCAATTCTATAAAATACGCCCTCAAATTTTATAACAAAACAAAATCAACTTAGGTCCTGGGATAAAGGTATTTAGCTCTTCCTTATTTCTTCATCTCTCCAAAATAATCTGAGGAAAGATAAAGGTTTCAAATGTTTTTCTGTGGCTTCAAACATTAAAATTTTTCTGATAGCAAACTTCTCATTCATGAAACTATAAGTTACTCTTTAAGAAATGGAGTTTCTATTTTTCTATCTAATTTACTATTTCTATTAAATGAAAATTGTTATAAATAACATTACAAAATGTTTAATTTTGAAGTACAAATTATGAATTGCTTGAACAAGAGAAAGTTCATCATTCAATCACTATAAAAATTATTTTTTGCTGTTGGGCAAGTTGAAAATTAATTTTTTAAATAGGCACGGTTAACTTTTCACCAAAAAATGTCCCCCAAAATGAAATCCCACTTTTCACAGAAAATAAATTTGAAGTCAAAGTATTGTTAACTTAACAAAAAAAATGATCCAATTACTAATTTGAGTTACTAAAGTATATTTTGCCAGAAATCTTCTTTATAAGGTGCAAAGTTCAGTTTCTATAGTTGTATTCCAATGTAATTATTATTTTTTTGCTCTCTGATATCAACTTATCTGTATAAAAATAAAAATAAATTAATTTATTTTACATTATATTGGAAGTTATTTATTTACAAAAACAATCATGAAAGAAATTAGAAAAACTCTTACAGTGATTTCTTTTTAGTGCTTTCAATTGTCAGACCATTCCATCCATTCAAGTTCAATATATAAACTAAATGAAATACTACAGATAAGATATATTAAGACTGAGTAAAATTATACTGTATAATACATATTATAAGTTAATAGTTTTGAATCTACTTTGAAATTTAAAAATTTAGACAACAAAGCACTTACTTTTAACAAACTTATATATCCATGTAATGAGTTTTATATGCTTTGAATCTTTTAGTCAATTAACCTAAAATCCAAAAGAGCAACTTTCCTAATAATTTGTATTTATCTAAATGCTACTTGACTATGCAAGGTCTATAGAAAACAGATGTTTTAACTTGCTATAAAATTACAGTTTTGTACACTGAGAATTTGGCCTCTCCCCAAGACTCTCATAAAACATTAAGGACTGGTTCCCCAAAATATTGAACCCAATACTGAAAGAATTGACCTTTTTCATCATCATTAGTAAATTTACATCGAAAACATCAGAAACACTGCAATGTTATTGATCTACACCATGGCATGTCCAAAATCTCCCTTTTCTTTATTTTCAAACTTCTGCTTGTAGGGAAAGGAAATAACCTTTACTGTATAGTAGGCATAAAAGGAACCAGATGATTCATCTCTGTGAATCTGCTTGTTGAATTTGATGGATCATTCTTAAAAGCGACGTTGCTAATCTTCAGGTTTTCTTTTTTAGGTTATTCACAGATCAGTGGGTTTTCCAGCTAATACGGGTCTGATGCTCTTCTGTCTTCACACATGGTATTCATCATATCTTGACAAGAAAAGACCTTCAGTCTACAAATAACCTTCACTGAAGTAAGACATGTAAGTGGGTTTCTTTATGAAAGATAGATTTTATGGCTGAATAAAAAACAACTGTAGTTAAAAAGTGTCATTGCATGGCCTTATTGGAAGATTTTTTTTTCCTTAAAGGAACTTTAATGTTTGTTGTTGAAACTATTAATAGACCAAAAATAAAGTATTAAATTACTTTATCATTAAGCACAAACGCAACAGGAAGGGTTGATCAGCTCCGTATTTTATCATTCTGAAGCGTTCAGCCTTTAAAATATTTAAGCATCCACATTAGTTCTTGTCAAACTAGCACAAAGCGGTGCATAATATGACCCGCGTGTAAGAGCAGAACAAGATAAGAGGTTACAGACAGGGTGAAATTTCCACAATGGGACTGCCCTGTGCTATAGATAATGGTTGGGCTTCCTGTTTCCAGACAATTACTAAATGATGTTGAATGTTTTCTGTATGTTTTCTCATGGTCTTGCTAAGGGAGAGAATCAAGTTTAGTTGATACTGAACTACTAAGGTTGAAACAATAAATTTGAGGCATCCTACAACACACTGTACTATTTCATATGGCCAATTAGAAAAAATAAAAATCTGATCAAATTTCAAGATGTCAAAAAGAGTGGTAATTTGGGTTCTCATGGTATAAATGACAAGTTTAAAGAAAATATTAAGAACTTCCAAGCTGTGCAAGAACCAAAATGATTTCTCATGGAAACGAAAGTGGCTGGAAAATCTCTTTGCTTAGAGGCTGCTGTGCACTGATGGATGGAATAGCTGAGAGACGATTTCTTTTAACACCCTTTAAATTCTTCCATTGTCCTTAACTATATCAGCAAACCTTATTTAACGGAAACATACCAAAATACGATTGTCAGTGAAATTAATATAGAGCATTTAAAAGCACAGATTTTACCCCTCCTATGAGAGATGAGGAGTGGTAAGGAGGCATGTGATGAGTTGCAGTGGGTCAGACAGCACTGATAACAAATTCTACCAAATCTTAAATCCTTATTTTCCATAAACATTTATTTCAAAGCTATCCTGTGCTAACCTAGCTTTTAATCCAAACAATAGTCCTCAGGGAAAAATACTGTTAATGCAATATGAGGAAATTTCACAACAGTAGGCATATGCTTAGTAAACCTACAGGAACTTTTAATCCAGCTCTTCATTCATTCACTCATTCAACAAACGCTGAATTCCTGATGGGTGTGAACTGCAGGAGATACACCGGTGAATAAGCTAGATGAGGGCCTTACCGTCAAGAGGCTTCCATATAATATGGAAAATTAAATATAAAACAACTATAGCTATAACATGCAATGTATAAAATAAAGCAGGTGTTGGAATGAAACAGATTAATTAGGGCAGGTTTCTCTGAGGAGATGATATTTAAGCTGTGACCTAGAAGGAGAAGAAGCTGGATGATTATCTGAAAATCAGGAGAAAGGTGTTTCATGCTGAGGAAACAGTAAGTTCTTGGAGAGTTCTAGAAATTCAGGAAAAGCTATTGTAACTGAAGATGTAATGACCAAAACAAGGTGTATAAAATGAAATGGGAGAACTGCACAAACCACATCGGGTCTAGAGGCCTAGGGAGAGCCTGGATTTTATTCTAAAGTCATTAAGGGTTTTAAGCAGTCTTTGATGGCATGTGATAAGATTAAATCCAATTTTCTTCGGGTTACATTTTTCTTTCATTTTAATTTCTGTTGTATTTTTTATTACCATGTAAGCTCCTTACACCCCATTTCCCTCCACAGTCACCACACTGTTGTACCGGTTTACGAGTCCTTTTTCCTTTTGCTCAATCTCTCCACCCCCTAACCACACCCCAGAGCTGTCAGCTTGCTTTCTATGAGTCAGTCCCTATTTTGCTTGTTAATTCAGTTTGTTCATTACGTTCCACATATGAGTGAAATCCTATGGTATTTGTCTTTCTCTGAGTGGCTTATTTCAATTAGCATAATGTTCTTCAAGTCCATCCATGCTATCACAAAGGATAAAGTTTTCTTCTTTTTTATGGCCAAATAGTATTCCATTGTGTATATGTATCATAGCACTAAAACAATAGAGCGATTAAGAGGAAAAATATTTAAGAGTGAAAAGGATTTTTAAAATATATAAACACTGAATGGTCTACAAGAAGTTATGTAATATCCATGTCTTGGAAACTTTGCAAATTGTCCTGTGGTAAATACTACTGAATTGTCAAGGAAAACAACAAGAATATTTTTTTTGTTTATATAATTACAGTTGCTCCTACAGTTCTTCCCTTTCCCCAACTCCCCCCAGGCCTGCCCTCTCCCCTCCCTAAATCAATCTATCATTGTCCATGGGTCACGCATACGTGTTCTTTGGTTAATCCCTTCACCATCTTTCATCCAGTTCCCTCTCACCTCTGGACACTGTCAGTCTGTTCTATGTACTTATGCTTCTGTTTCTATTTAGTTCATTAATTATGTTCATTAGATTCCACATGTAAGTCATATCATGCAGTATTTTTCTCTGATTGCTTATTTTGCTTAGCAAACATTCTCTGGGTCTATGCATACTATCACAAAATATAAGAGTTTCTTTTCTACTGCTGCATAGTATTCCATTGTGCAAATGTACTACAGCTTTTGCATGCACTTATCTAGTGATGGGCATTTAGGTTGTTTCCAGATCTTGGCTATTGTAAATAATGCTGCTATGAACATAGGGGTACATATTTTTTTTGTATTGGTGTTTCAGCATTCTTAGTATATATTCCTAGGAGTGGAATTGCGAGGTCAAAGAGAGTTCCATTTCTAGTAGCTCCACATTGGAAAACAAAAAGAAATATTTTAAAACCCACTGGGCAGAGAACACTGAGATATAAAATTGCAGTTTTCACCACATGCATATGTGCTGTAAAAAAATGCATAGACTAAGCATTGTAAGACAGAGTCTCGTGAAGATCACAGATTTGATACCACACTGTTGAAATTCTACCTGAAGGAGATTCAATAGGATGCTAACACAACATACCAAGTATAGTCTCTTCAATTTGTTTTAAACTATTATATTAATTCTTAAATCATTGTTTTCAGAAATAATTACATCAATAATTTATTCACACTTTAATGTAAGAATAAAATGGTTTTTAACATTTGGAAAAGGTATTGTTTTCCAGACTGGCCGCTGAATAAAAGACCTCAAGCGAATAATCCAATACAATAACATCACTCAGTTGTGGATTAGCAAGCAGTGGAATTACAACAGATTTACAGAAATGCTTACAGTAATATCACAAATGAGAAGATAGATTGAGAGACTTGTGGTAGTATGTTTTTAGTTCCACAGGAGGATCTGAGAAAATAACCAACATTCAAGAAAGTGGGCAAGACAATGTGTCATTAAACACTTGAGTGTAAAACAATATTATGGGTATGATATCAGATATTTTAAAATATCTTTAAAATAAAGTAAAACATAAAGGTTAAGTGACCCAACCCCTTTCTAAGATAAGTTTACAAATGGAGAGCTCAAACCCTCTCATTCTGCTTGGCAGAGCTGTGTGTATTTTGAATTGGGGAGCTAGGAGTGTACTTACCTCTTCCATAGGTTATTTATGACAAGCCTCAGCAGTGAATAGGTCAGACTTGGTCCTACATTCAAGGTCTAGGGACCGTCAAAAGGTCTGAGGCATTCTACTTCTACTTTTATTGTTCACTCATTCATTTATTCAAAAGGTTTTTTTTTTGTTTTGCTTTATTTTTTTATTTTTTTTACTGAGCATTTACTATGTACCAAGCATGGTCCTAGACACCAGATTCATCACCGAATATGGTAACAAAAGCTCCCTGCTTTCACTCCCAGATACAGAGAACAGACTGATGGTTGCCAGAGGGGAAGAGTGTTGGGGGTATGAATGAAAAAGTGAAGGTATTCAGAGGTACAAATTTGTGGTTACAGAGTAGTCACTGGGATGGAAAGTACAGCATAGGGAATATAGTCAATACTATTATAATGACTATGTATGGTGCCAGTTAGGTACTGGAAATATCAGGGGACCACTTTGTGAAGTATATAGTTATCTAACCGCTGTGCTGTACACCTGAAGCTAATACAAAATAATACTGACTATAAACTGTAATTGAAAAATAAAATTTAAAAAAGATACCTGCCCTCAGAGAGACATAGTATTAGCAAAAGACAAGCATTAAACATTAATCATGATTTTAAAAAAACTTCCTTATTGTGTTCAGAGCTGAGCCCCTTCTCTCCCCGGCACCGCGAGACCCACTGCAGTGGTTGCTGCACTTGTCCTGACAGCCCCGTCCTTGAGTACAGCCTGCCTTGCTATTCTTTAACAACTTGCTTGAACAACTGTTTCTTTACCAACAGTCAGAATGCTAGGGAAGCCCAAGAAGCTGCCCAAATGGAAGAACAAAGATATGCATAGTAATCACTAGGAGAAATGTAGGAGGTCCATGAGATAAGATTGTTTAAAAATACCCACTCTTGTGCATCAAGTGTCAAAAAGGCACACATGACTAAAGAGAAAACAGGAAAATAAAATCCTGCATATAAAACAATCTGTCTCATCTATCAACAGGCAACACTCTGTTTTGATGTTTTTTAGTAATATTTACCTATTGAAATCAAATTGGGGAGAAAAAGTGTTACTGTGTTTCAATATTTTTAAACAAAGTGGAAGTCTTTTCATTAACTGTCACCCGTAGGTAGAAAGCAGACAATTCCATGAAGAAAAGTGCTTCTGTGAACAAACCAACGATATGTGTTTATTGCACTGGAGCCCAGGACCACCACATGCGATTACAGTAAAAGCTCCGCATTATTTCCATCTGGCAATGAGAACACAAGATGTTGTATAAACCACCAGAAGAGCTCTATTTCATTGTAATTAAAATTTAGTGTTACACTTAAGCAATAAGGCAACTCCAGGAGATGTGATTATCATGAGATAATGACCTTGGAGTGTTGCAAGGCATACAAGGAACCAAATGCCTCCAATCGTCTAGGGGGCAAGATTATTTCTACATAACAATCTCCACCTCCTCTCACATACCCTCCCCTGCCCCTGAAGCAGTATGATCAGTAAAAGGGGAAAGCTTGGGATTAAGAGCACCAATATGATTTCTGCAAAAAGAGGACGTTGGGGGACTGGTAGATGACAAAGTTGGCATTGTAGAATGCTGAAGCAGCAGTTCCCAATGAGTTGTGTTGTTTGTGCCATAATTATGCAATGGCTTTAGAATTCTCTGGACACAGATAGAGCTGTCAGTGATGTCATTGGCATGTAAGTAATCCCCAGCAAGGGCACAGATCTCACCTTTTCCCCCTGTTTTGGTTCCATGATTTCCATTTCATAATAGCAATAAGATATGACAGGCGGTGCCGTTCTTGAGGGTTTATTACACTTCTTTGGTGGTTGAAGCCACTCAGCCTTTGGCCCGAACCTCTCAAGACATTTGAGATGTATAATAATTCCCCCAAAATGCAATGCCTGTCATGTCTTGTAGCTTAATTGCTTTGTACTTACTAAGTAATTCTTCTGAACGAGGATGCAGATAACAGTGCCTACTTTACAGTTTATACTCCTAGAAACTACTTCTACAATGGGACCACATTCAATAATTTCTACTGTAGTGGATGAAGGAATGAATATCCCACTATGTTACTATTATAAGCCCTAGACTGGGGGGTCACTTAAAACTACAGAAAATGTTTATATTTTATAATAATTTTTGAGAAGAAAATGATAAAGTAATTTTTTTCAAGAAGTTAATTTAAGACTATCCTCAATGACAGCTCATGTCGAGGAGACATGTATCTTAATTATTCAAGAATATCTCAAACTCCTCTCTATCAAAGAGGTAAAAGTGAGAGCTTCACTTAGAAACAATATTTTTAACATGAAACAAGTAGGAAACCAAAACATAGGTTTTATAAAAGGGAAGCATTGGAGTGTTGATGAAAACATTTAAAAATGGTAATATGTAAAGTATTTGAATATGTAAATGTGTGTGTGTGTGTGTGTGTGCAAAACACATAATGTGTGGACAGGCTGAAATGATGTAAATTATTAAGTATTTTTTGCAGATGAGGGAGAGCCTGTTAAATAAGGATGAGCCTGATTAACAAGTCTACCCAGACAAAATCTAGAGTCTCATAGCCCTCTGTTTCATTTTAACTGTGTACAGTCATGTCACAC
This sequence comes from Carollia perspicillata, assembly GCA_004027735.1. Taxonomy (NCBI): domain Eukaryota; kingdom Metazoa; phylum Chordata; class Mammalia; order Chiroptera; family Phyllostomidae; genus Carollia; species Carollia perspicillata. The sequence goes on from PVKM010003398.1 coordinate 51,611, forward strand.
ATCTTAACCTCCTCACTTGAATCAAGGAATAGAAACTATACTTGCAACACCCCAAATTAACCCCTATAACTAATCTGAGTGATTTAGATACATAACAGTATAATACATTATATTAAATGGAGACAGCTGTATTCGAACAACAATAAAAACAAAGAATAGCAAACACATTAAAAATAAACAAATAAAGAGGCCCCAACCCTGCTAAATTCTCGAAGTCCTATGCCTTCAATGTCCAGCCACGCAGCAGCCGTTTAGGCCCAGGGCTGGAGCTCTGCCCAGCTCCTGGGGAGGCGGGAGGGGCAGGCTCAGCACTCACTCCGTGTCCAGCCCACTCACCACTGTTCCTGTTTCACCCTGTCTTTGGAGAGCCATCTGGAAACTTCAACCCTCATCTCCCAACTGACTAATCCTGTGACCTTGGCAAAGGTTATCTGACCTTTCTCAATCTAGATGCCATCTTTAAAACAGGGGAAGTAACACCAGCCCTATCACTTTCACAGTTTTTGTGAAGATAAGTAAAATAGATTACGAAGAAATGACTTCTAATTTCAGGGCTAGTAAAACCCATTTCTGATATTGTTATTATTGTTATTGTTGTATCACCTTCGCACTTGATTGAGCTTGAAAAATAATGGGTGATAAATACACTTAAGCACAACTTGGGGGAAAATAAAAAACTAAAGGAATAAGGGGCAGGGTGTGGGCATGGCTAGGAAAGGGGTCGCATTATTTTATAAAGTGCCAAATAAGGAAATAGAAAAGATCTCCAAAAAATAAACACAATAAAAATTGTTGCTAATTTTCTCCTATGTTGCAAGGTACTAGTCACTTTTTCATGGAAGGTGTTGCTGACTTTGACCCCTTCCATGATGTCTGATTCAGTTGCCAAGAAGGTCACCAGCCCCGCTTTGTATTATTACACTGAGTCAGCAGGAAACTTTTCAGTCACTTACTACCTGCTCTTTCTTTCTGTACACAGACACATTTTGTTGTTTTCATTATTTTATTATATTGTCTTAACATGTTGATTCTATTGCATATGCAAATCAATTTTATATTGATTATAAACTACAGAGCAAGAAAAATGTGTGACGTAGGCCAATATATTGAGAAGTGTTAAGAAGTGTTTTTGATGGTAAGAAATCAATCTTTTGATTCAAAGTACTCATTTGTAAGAACTGTTATTTAGGAATTCTGCATCCATTGTGTTACAATGTTAAACATACATTTGTTTCTCCTACATATGCAAAGTAGCCTTTCTCGATTTATCATACAGTTTTATCCTTGTGCCGAGTATAATCACTCCATTCCTCTTTCTATTGTGTGGAATTCTTGGCTACAACTAGAGCTCTTTTGGAAGGAATTTAAATTATAACTGGTTTTATTTTGAATTCCTTGTTTAAGATGCATTCTGACCCTGCAAAGTATAAGAATGCAGAGAGAGTTCTTCACTCCCTCTGACATAGCTAGACATAATTTGGAAATAGATTTTGGTGAAGGTAAAGTCTTTCTTCTATTTAATTTTCTCATTATGTGTTTTTTACTCTCAGTCAAGAGTTTAACTCTTTGAGATATCCTGAAATGGTTTCCTTTGGTTTTCTTTCTTTATTGAAAGGAACTAGATTAAATTGGGCCTACCAAGTAAAAATAAAATTAGAATTGTCTAGAGAATAAAGACAATTAATAAAACAAACCAGTATAATTTTAACTTTCTGAAATCATTTTTCCTCAATGGGATTTTTATCTATAGATGTAAGAAATAAAATTACAGAAGTTTTCCTAAATCAAGTACACCACTGACAGGAAGTATTTATTCACCTCAGGAAAGTATTCAAACACAGTCTTTTCTGATACCCACCCAAAGGAAAAGAAGCAGAACCATTTTTCTACAAATCAAGTTTTTTATCGCACACACGAGCCAACTAAACCCGATCTGGATAATTAGTAGCCAGCACATGTATGCTGACTATATATCTATCTATCAACATCCACATTTTTAAAGCCATTTGGGCAGAACACTGTTTAGAACGCGATGATTCATTCAGGCAGTAAAACCACAGTCCCAGGCTCCTGCCACCTTAATCAGGAGTGCCCTGTCAACAACCTAGCATACATGTTCAACACCTCGTCGTGTCCCCGAGGCGATTACGACCTTTCCTGGTGGTGATGACGGGGTGGCGTGGCTGTGCGGCTGTGTAATTGATGGAGCTGCTTTGCGGTTAACCAGGACCCCGTAGTTCGTGGAACCACTGCGCTTTCCAGAACGCTCAGTCATTGCGTGCGCTTTCCAACAGTTTCATACAGGCATTCTGATTTTTTAAATTTATTTTTATACCACTGGTTCCCATTTTTTATCTCACATCTACTATGGTGACAGATAATTATACATTTGTTATGGGATAAGATTCCCCTAAGGATCCTCATAATAGCTGCTTAAAACTTGGTTACATTCCCTGGCACCAGCTGGGGTGAGTGAGTATGAGACTTCCTCAGAATCCATCTGCACAGTGACCCCTTAGAGCTCAAAGATGATTTAAATACACGTCCTTTAGTTCCTTGAGTTAAAATGACAAAATGTGGGTGCTTAAACTAGAGAAATATATTTATACTTTATTTTTAAAATGATCTTGTCATTGTTATGCTTAATGGAAAATCCAGATGACTGCTATGAATTCTAACACTGTAAGACTTCTAGGCCAGGACAGTTAGGATATCTAGGAGGACTTTATAGGATTTCCTAAATAAAGATAGATGCTATTCTATATTTCTGTTTACAGTGGAAAAGCACCTAGCATTTTAGAAACTAAGTATCTGTGACCATGAACACTATTCATGAAGCAAACAGAGGCAGAGTTGGGCCTCATTTCTACTGGGTGACTGCAGTCTGTCTTTGTCATCCAGAATCAGAAGGAAACTTTCTTCGGTCCTGAGTGTGAGAAGTGCTCCCAGGGAAAATGAACCCAGTTCCACAGGACAAAGTTTGTTTCTCCCATTAAAAATATGTCTCAATGGGAAACAAGCAAGTCAGTCGGTCATGAAAGGACTCCATGAGTTACTACACAAGTGACCTGTCATTCTCATGGTCGGTGGTTGGCACATGCTGATTTATGTGCATAGTCAATAACAGCTATGGGCTAACAAACTGAGACATCATTTGTAAAGTGTAGGAGAGTCCATTCCAGCTATGTAGTACTATAATTTTGCATGACTTTTTTCTCACGAATGGTTGACTTGAATTTTTGTAACACAGCCTCATTATGTAAAGTAAAAGGTATCATAAATGAAAGTCTCGGAAAGAAGTGGAAAAATAAACAAAGACTCTAAAAAAGAACAAATACCAGCGAATAAAAATGACGCAGCACAGAACACTTCAGCAGAACAGAAGTAGCAGAGCACCACAAATAAAGCACGTTTTCTGTCACCCAAGGCAAGGACAGAGCAGAAATCGCAAAAATCCATGCACTTGCTTACCCAGGACACTCTTCGAACTCAGTTAAACTCAGATTTCACTAAATCCTGAATCCGGGTTGCTAATAAATAAAAAACGGGCAGGCTGGACCTCCATGTCTTTTGACTTCCTTTCTTCAATTTCACAAACGGTGAAAATGTAAAATAGATAAGCAGTCAGCGAGAGAAACCATTAAACATCTTACCAAATTCACAGATTATGTTATTAGCCTCTAAAAAAAAAATGGAAACAGATTTAAAGGAGATTCAACCTCAGAATATAATTTCAACACCAATGACTTGACCTCCTACTATGTGCCAGTGTCATTTTACTCGCATCTGTTTCAGCAAATTGAATTCAGTAGAAAGTGGACCTTCGAAGCCCTCTCCTTCATCTGGGAGAAGGGAGTCAGTCTAAAATGAATCTCTGCTTACATAAATGACGTCCTCGCTTGCCTTGCTGAAGGGAGTGTTATCAGAATCAGCCTAGTGACAAATCCCAAAGTTTCTTGATGAGATCAGATCATATAGTTCCAGTAAATTAGCACATGCCAAATACAGTATCTGCTGAATCTTCAGTATTCAGACTCCTATCCATTGTCAGCAGTAGAAAACGACCTTCAAGAAGGCTGCTTAAACAAAGGCACCTGGGGTTTAATTGAGGCGGTAACTAAAGCCCAAAGTGTTGAATCTTTGCTCAACTACTTCAGAACAATACTGCATAGCCTCTCTGACTTCATGAATTTATTTATTAACTAGGAGAAAGTTTTAAGACCAGAAATGTCCAAAAAGACTTCTTCGCACTGCACCTAATGTTCTCAGGGTTCCCTTCGCTCAGCCTCTAATTGAACCACAAGTTGGCAGAGGCTGAATCACAAGACAGTTCTGTGGCTTCACTGCTCAACCTGAGTCCTGGGTTCCTGTCAACATAATAAGGTTGCTTTCTTCATTCAAAGAAGAAAGAAGAGGAAGAGTTTTCAAAAGCATGTGTAGAATATATTTTAATAAATGTAAATTCATTTACAGATCCTGATGTACACCTGATTTTTCCTCACATAATTCTAGCTCATTTCATCTGGTCTTATCATCCCCTGTTTATATATATATATAACAGGTATATTATTTAAACAATATATATTATATATACAATATGTAAGACGATTGACGGGTCTCAGTAAAGAAAGTATGGAATACCTTTGTTTTTGTTTTGGGGTTTTTTTGCTTTCTTTAAGCTTCAAATCATATTGAAATTAGAAGTTAGCCTCCACAATTAAAAAGTAATTAAAATTGAGAAAGAGAGAGATAAAAACTGAATTGTATAGATGATACTTAATTGGCTTGTGGGCTAGAGAAAATTGCCCTGAAGGATGACAATTACTAAATAAAGTCCATATATTAAATAATAGTATTGTAGTAATGTCAATTTTCTGATCTTAAAAACTGTGCTGTTGTATATGTCTTATTCTTAGGAAATATTTAGGAGTAAAATGGCATGATGTCTCCAAGTTGTGCTCAGTGACTTAGAAATATATACACACAGAGACAAGGATAAAACAAATGTGACAAAATGTTAGAAATTGGTAAATTTGGCAGAAGAAATACAGTAGTTTTTATGCAATTCTTTCAACTTTTCTAAAAATTAGAAATGTTTTCAAAATAAAATATAAGTATGTATATGTATATGTATATAGTCTTTTTCTTAAAATTAGTTTGGAAATAAAACATATTTTCATATACTATTTCATAAATAGTCATATTTGTGTCTCATATAAATTTCATGTCGTGCCAGTTTACCATGATGAAAATTAAAAATCCCTCTTCTCATGTCCCAAAATAAATGTTTGCCATTTCTTTCTTTTTTCATATTTCTAATTATATTTTATTGATTATGCTGTTACAGTTCTCCTGATTCTTCCCCCATGGCCCTCCTCCACCCAGCACCCCCACTCCCTCAGGCAGTACCCTCAACATTGTTCATGTCCATGGGTCATGGGCATAAGTTCTTCGGCTACTCCATTTCCTATGCTGTACTTTATATCTCCACGGCTATTCCCCAACTACCTATTTGTACGTCTTAATCCCCTCACCTCCTCATCTATTCCCTACAAACCCCAACCATCAAAATGCTCTCCATGTCCATGATTCTGCCTCTGTTCTTCCTGTTTGCTTAGTTTGTTTTTTAGATTCAATTGTTGATAGCCATGTATTTTTGCCCTTTTATTATTCATAGTTTTTCTCTTTTTTTCTTAAACAAGACCCTTTAACATTTCATAAAATAATGGCTTTAGTTTTTTCTTGTCTAGGAAGTTCTTTAGCTGCCCTTCAATTATAAATGACAGCTTTGCTGGGTAGAGCAGTCTTGGCTTTAGGCCTCTGCTTTTCATGACTTTCAATACTTCCTGCCAATCCCTTCTAGCCTGCAAAGTTTCTTTTGAGAAATCAGCTGACAGTTTTAAGGGAACTTCTTCGTAGGTAACTCTCTGCCTTTCTCTTACTGCTTTTGAGATTCTCTCTTTATCTTTAACCTTTGGCATTTTAATAGTGATGTGTCTTGGAGTGGTACTCTTTGCATCCATCTTGTTTGGGACGCTGGGCTTCCTGGTCTTGCATGTCTATTTTCTTCACCAAATTAGAGAAGTTTTCTTTCATTATTTTTTCAAATAGATTCCCAATTTTTTTCTCTTTCTCCTCTCCTTCTGGCACCCCTATGATGTGAATGGTAGACTTCTTGAAGCAGCTCCCAGAGGCTGCTAATATTATCCTTGTTTCTCTTGGATTCTTTTTTCTCATTGTTTTTCTGATTGATTGTGTTTTGCTTCCTTATGTTCCAAATCATTGATTTGATTCTCCATTTCATCCACTCTACTGTTGTTTCCCTGTAAATTGTTCTTTATTTCAATTGGTGAATCCTTCATTTCTGATTGA
>PVKM010003399.1:0-19422 GCA_004027735.1 Carollia perspicillata
GGTTATCAATTTAGAAATTGCGCGTGAGGCGCACTTATGGTTATTACAGTCCTATAAACATTTATATAGGGAGATGGTACATTTATATAGGGAGAATGCTAGATTTCTGGCAATGCAGGAGTAGGTCTTCCAAAGCTTTAAAATGTCTTGCCAGACATTCATGTAGGTAAAGACACATTTACACACAAAACTCCACTTTATACACAGACAACATGTGCTTTGCACAATTTTAATTACATAACAAAATTTTCTGGGAGACAATCAATTATACTTATTAATTTTGTTTGGAAATTTATTAATACTATATCCTTTTTGGATAATCACAACAATTTTTAGTTAACAACTCAGCACACTTGGTCTTTCTTCAAAACTGGTATGTTCATGGCAATTATAGGTGGAGATGCAGGCATGTGACTATTATTGCTTCTAATACACTCAGGCCCAAGCATTTATATATTAATATTATATTAATATACACATTATTTTACCACAATTTCTACTCCACATTATACAGACTGATAATGTTGATTTTTTAAATTATGTATGTAGTTTTATTACATATGAATTTCATTTTAGAATAAACACTTTCCAAAATATTTTACTTAAAGGGGCTGATGGCACTGACAAGGGTATAAACCACTGCATTAAGAAACCAAAACTACAAATAGAGTTTTTTATAATACAAATCTAATGTCTCCCATCAGATTATTATGGGTAGACAATGAGAGCTCCAGGGGAGCCTCTCCCATTGGCCAAGATGGCGGCAGGGGGAGGTTCTTACACTGAGTGAGCAGAAAGCTAGAAATATCAATAAACAGGGCCTAAGTGCAGGAAAAGCAAACAAGATAACTGTATAGAAAAAAGCCCTCCCCTGGACCAGATTGTGGATGGGACCAGGGGAAGGCAAGCACCTGCGCCATAGATATCAAACTGGTGCAGGGGGAAGGTCTGGACCAAAGAGGCCTGTCAGTCTAGCCTGGGGAAAGAAGGGATTGGCTGGGAGGTGGAGCTCCTAGAGCATATGAAAGCACCTGGTCTGTCTCAGGCCCAAAGCTAATATAATCCCAGGAAAACAAAGGCTATCTCATGGACTGCTCACTTGCTCTCTCTTGCTGTGACCTGCACTCGCATAGTGGACCCCGTGGCGTTAGCGGCCATGTGGCCCATGGCCCCCAGGAGGGAGCCCCCCTCTCTCTCCTTGCCCACCGGGTGATGCATTGGCCCGTATGTTGATGCACACTCTCACCCAAGAGCATGCAACCATGCAGGCCCTAGCAACCGCATGGTCCGTGGTAGTTCAGGCTCTGCACACAGGACCCAGGAGGGAGCCTGAAATGGAGAGTAGCTAATAACAACCTAAGCTACCTGGGAGGGGACTAATGACCTCTTAGCAGTGCCTTTTGGCTCCTGAAGCAGAAACTCTGGACACCGCCTTTTGTCTTGGTCTTACCAAGATGAGTTTTGAGATGAGTCCACCATTCTCCCAGATCACGCAAGCATCTGAATAAAACCTCTTTCCTTTTACACCAGCATCTGCCTCACGAAATTGGGCATTTGGGACAACAGGCAGCCGAACCTCCATTTTTTTTTGTTTGGTAATAAGATCATGAGTTTAAAGATCTCACTCTTCCTCTTATCCTTTACATATTTAATATATAAACACAGTGCTTTGCAAGTAAGTGCTCAATAACCATTAGATAAATTGAAAGCTAATTCTATTGGGTTATTCTTTAACCGCCAAGTATTTACTGTGACCTAAATCCTAAATGGGATCAACTACCATATAAGGTATGGCACACAGTGAGTAATGAATAAGTTAGCTAAATTTTGAGACTAAAGTTAATTTTACTTAATTTTAAGAGTCTCAAGACTCTTGGAGTAGGGAGAACTATATACCAATATTTAGATATAAGTGTAACACTGCACTTATGTATAACTGTAAGAACACAAAGGTGGTTTAACAGACCCTGGTTTTGGGAATGGGGGGAAGGGAGGGTGGAAAAGAATGAGGAGTTAAGTATCCTCTCAAACACCCTGTCAATTAGAAAAAATGTTGCAATCTTAGTTAAAATCCACAGCTAGTATATATTTTTTAGATATTTTATTTATTTTAGAGAGGGGAAGGGAGGGAAAAACAGAAACATCAATGTGTGGTTGCCTCTCAAGTGCCCCCTTCTGGGGACCTGGCCCACAACCCAGGCAGGTGCTCTGACTGGGAATTGAACCCATGACCCTTTGGTTCACAGACTGGAGCTCAATCCACTAAGCCACAACAGCCAGGGCAAGAACTAATATTATTAAAATTAAGTTGTTATAAACTTAAGCCTAATTATATTGTATATATAGTTTATCCCTTTTTGCAAATGTTTTTCTTCTAAACTGTAAAACATACTTCTCACAAAACTCCGGCCGTGTAGTCTTAAATTGTTTGTACCTGAGCACAGCTGCCTAACAAACTGGTTCATTCCAGCTCTGCCAAGGCTGTTTGATGTCAGATGGCACAAATTAGTTGTAAGAATTTAACAATATAATCTATAAGCTATATGAACAGAACCTTGAAAAAAAACCTCAACTGACAAGTGTTTAATCTAACACACCTTTTAGACTTTCTTCATTGTGATGCAATAGGAGAAAAATAAATTTTTGGCAAGAGTGACTTGCTTAGACTCTGATAAACTGCGTCTTTGTAAACTCATCTTTGCTGCATAGGCTTGTAATAGCACTATTATGGGAACTGTTAGAAATTCCTAATTTCCCAATAAAGGTGAACAAAGGTGACTCTGCTTTTAAGCTACAGACATCTTGGCAACCATATCACCATCATTCTTGAAGAAAGAAAATTTGTGCTGGAGTATACATAAGACCACAAAAGCTAACTAAAGGATTCTTTCTATTATCAGGAAACAACAAAAATAAACTTAAAACTGGAAACCCAGAAATAATACAAAATAGATGTGAGGAATGTTTTAATTTTAAAACTTCTCTTATTGCTGTCAGGCACTCAAAATTCTATGATGGCAGGGCTGGTTCCAAAATTTAGAAGAGTGGGCAGTCAGCCCAGATTTATTGCTCACTTATCAAGCCCATGTTTGTTGTGCAAGTGTTATTTATAGAGTCACATGCTAGAGACTGTACCCAAGCTAGCTAAACCTACACGCTTAATTGACTCTAGGAACAATGATACATTGTTCAATCTAATCCTTCTATAAACTGCAGGTCCTAAGCCACAACCATATGGTTTTTATATGTGTATGTCACAATGAACTATTTTTAGAACCCTCAAAAGTTGCAGATAATGTAATTTCTCGATAAGGATGAGAATACTCACACACTCTGTCTCTACGAAAACATAGTGCTTATATTACTGGAAATCAAAATCTTAAATTGAAATGTAAATAACTGGGCTATCACTCAAGGCTATTTAAAAAATGGGTTGAAATTATGAACCAAGGCAGGCGGAAACACATAAAAGCAAATGTGACAACTGATTACACTCTACAAACTGCATACCACACTGTAATTTGACCCTATAGCCTCAGGTTGAACAAAATTAGTATTTGTTTACAAGTATAAAATCAATTTAAACACAATTTCACCATGTTGCCATACAAGAGTGACATTCTTTTACTATATATCTCTCCTTGGAAATGGTTATTCCCTAAGGAAGAGGTGAGGATGGAGCAGGTATGAGGATAATGCCAAAGCTAAGTAGAGGCTTCCTGTAACAAACACACAGTTCTCTCAATTTAGTCCCAGAGAGCTTTTATCTGTAATTGTGCTTAGAAATATTCTTTTCATAATGTCATAATGACTGAGAACATTCTTTCCAAAAGTTAAAAAGTATTTATTTCTCCTTATTTCATAACATAGAAAATGAATGATATCACTGCCGTGTGAATTGTGACTCATAGTTGTATTACTATAACAAAGACCAGAAATCAAGTCTCTTAATTCTCAATTATAAAGTCTACCTAGTTGCTTTCATAAGAGTCACCTTAAAAAAAGGACAAAAGAAACATCAGAACTATGACAAAAAAAAAAAAAAAAACCAAGAAAACTCTATGAAATTTTCAAACACAGAAAAATCTACAAATATTCGAATGTGATCCTTAAAACCACTTGCATCAAAATTATCTGAAAGAGTTATTTGTTAGCTCATCTGTATTTCTAAGCACAGTAAGATTGGAGGATAATTGATCTAGCAATTTTACAGTATTCTTTCACAATCTGAGATCCTTACATACAACACGACATTACCTAGAAGAGCCAGATAAGGAATGCCATCTCTTCAAAAGCTAGTTATTTTCCTCATATTCCACAGTTTTGTTTAAGTTGGTACTCCTGAGCAAAAAAGTATTTTAAATGAAACTACATGACAGATGTCAAAGAGAGGCAAACTTTTTTATACATGTTAAAGACTTTGCAGCTTTACTCTTTCATTTTATAACTGCCGCTCTAAAGATAGAAAAAAAGACCCAAAAAGATAGGGCAATAAATGTGTTGAGTACCAACTCTGACCTCATTTGCCATGACATGACTTAGTCTTGATGCCCTCAACCAAGGACCAAGAAGACAGACAGGTTCAGGCAGTCACACAAAGCTATAATCAACTTTCTGTGTCTCATCAGACACCAGTGGCTTCCAAATAAGGATCTGTTCAGTAGGTTGGCGCATGTGTCTACTGTGAGGAAATCACTTTTAGTTCAAAACCTGGAACCACATTCATTGCATATTTATGGCTATAATCAAGTCTTCAGCTATTATCAACACAACAGGCTTCAGCCACTCAAAATATTAATATAGGACGAGTCTAACAGCCTGGGAAACAGATCCCAAATGGTAAATTGCCAGGAAGGCAGTCAAGAAAATACACAAAAAACACCTCTAAGCAAAGTAGGCAAACGGCTCTACTGGAACAAAACACATAGGGACCTTTTAACATAAACTGCCAGCATCCCCTATACCTGCCATAAAAAAAATCTTTATTACTGATTGATTTTAAAGAGAGGAAGAGTGAAGACAGGGAAAGAGAAACACTGATTTGTTGCTCCATCCATTTTTATGTATTCAATGGCAGATTCTCGTATGTGCCCTAATAGTATGGAAACCTACAACCCCCGTGTATAGGCATGATGCTCCAACCAACTGAGCTATCTGACCAGGCGCCATTTTTCTGAAAATAATACAGTTAGTTAAAGGATCTTATATATTTTCTCCTTAATTACCACTTGCTTTAAACAATAGTTTAATAACAGTATAGAATATCTTCAATCATCTAAAAATATTCATACTGAAATTAGCAAAATGACTTGGGTAAAGACCCTAAAATTTATATATTCTACACTGCATTTTCAGAATGAATGTGGCAAAGAGAAGAGTAGAATTCTTTCACTCATGGCCAAGTCATGGTCTACCTTACTTCCACTTTTATCCATTAAAAGTGACCTCTGTATAATCATGCCATGCTGATTTTAAAAAAATGAAAGAAAATGAATGTTTCATACTCATCCAAAACAGGCTTGCCTTATAGATAGAGCTGGCTTACACAGGATACTCTCAGTAGTCCATCAACAGTAAATTATAAACTCAGATTAAAAGTTTCCTTCTGTCTCCTCTGGCCTTATCATGTTCATTAAAAGAAAGATGTACACACACCTAAAACTTGTATAACATTATAGACCAATTTTACTTTATTTATGTATTTTTAAATTTTATTTTATTTGTTATTCAAGTACAGTTTTCTGTCTTTTACTCCCATCCCAGTCCACCCCCAAGTGCTCCCCACCTCCCTCCCATTTCCACCCCCTCAACTTTTAATAAAGTCATTTTGCAAATCCTCCAGCTCACCAGAATCAGAACATTTGTCCTGAAAACTAGGACTGCTTCCTGTAAGCTATAACTGAAATGTGATCCTGTCAGTGAAAATATAGTCGTCTTCTTCAAATCTTTCAAGATAAATTAACTATGAAACTCAATTATACTATAAAATATATTAACATCTTTTTGAAAGATTTTTATAGATGTTGGTAGAAAATGTTACAGTCACAATCACGGTCATTAAAAGGAATTAACTAAAAGGCTACACTGTAAACACTAAGCAACATGACCACTTAGAATGATCTTTGAGACCATGCTAGGAGGTTGGATCCTCAGTTTTACATGAGATATTGCCCAAAGAGTAGTTTCATATTAGTTTCTAGTTCTGAGGGTGTTTTTTGTTTTGTTTATTTTTGAGGAGCTCTTAAGTATAAAAAGGGCAATCCTCTACTCTCTGATTAAAATGCCAAACATTTACCAGCTCACAGAGAACAAATTCAAGCTCTAGGAATCTAAAAAGTTAATGAAAAGGCTGTGTACTAGATTGGGAGTTCCACTGAAGTCTTCTGTAAAATTCTATTTCAGTAAATAAACTTAATAACTGAAAAAGGTTTCCCAAAGCAGACACGTACTTTGGTTATCTATAGAGCGCATTTTGTTAATTTCCTAATTCACATAAAATGTACACATAGAAAATAACTAATTATTTAAAACAGTGTTAAGAACACACTTGGATTTTAAGGTGAAAAAGATGAAATACCTGAATTATAAAATAAAAATTATTTCTTTGTATCTTAAAGAAAAAAACGCCACATAAGGAGTTTTCATAAAATATTTTGTCCACTACAACTTTGGTGGGAAGGAGCAGTGGCTGAATGGCAGTGGCCAATAATGTCTGCCTATTATGAATTACTTGTATCTGTGAAATTACTATTGCTCGAGACTGACATAATGGAGCTGCTGGACAAAGACAAACTATTAAAATGACGAGGGACTAGAACAGACTAGGTTTAACTGGAATGCCTAAGTCTATAAAGGTGAAGTCCAAGTGGAGATACAATTAAAATCGCAAATGGAAAGAAGATTCTAAAGTTCTCAAAACATAAAAAAACACTTCACAACCGAAGGAAAACTTCGCTGATCAATCACTGTATGACCTCACTTACGTATATGAGAAATCTTAGAAAGGAAAAAAAAATCCAAACTCCCAGAAAAAGATCAACCAGAAAAGATCAAATGTGTGGTAATCCGGGGGTGGGAGTGAGGGGAGGGAGCAAATGGATAAAAGTGGTCAAATGGTACAAACTTCCAGTTGTAAGATAAATAAGAACTAGGAATGTAATGTTCAGCACAAATTCTATTAACTGAAGTAGACCCTAAATTACCTTCAGATCATTCAGTTATGTTCCAGGCATTACCTGAATCTTTTCAATCACTAACTGGTGATTAAGTCAATACAAAAAAGACGACTGTTAAAATCAAACGGCAAACTTACATAGAATAGTACCAAGTTTGAGCTACAAGGAAAACTAGACCATCTGGACAACTGTGTCCTTTTACAGATGAGAATGGACAAACACAGTCATTAAAGGTAAGTACAATGAGACTACGACAGATTTTCTGACTCAGAGTAGCATGACTTCCTTAGGCAACACCCAGGCTGATCTCTGAAATCAAGGAGCTTGATCTAGAGAGGCTAGAGTGAAAGGTACATGGGCACTGCCTACCTGTCAAACAACTGCTCACCTTGATAGGTCACTGGTAGAAGCAGCATCTACAATTGCTTTGATGTCAATGACTCAGAGGTTGAAAAACAACTCACAACAAAGCCATTTCGTCAGCATCTTCCAGTTCCTTATTAGCCAGGTGGGAGATGAGATACTTACCTTAGAATGCATGTAAACCAGATTAAATTGAGCATATTTCACTTAACCAGGACATCAATAGAGGTATACCCTAAAAGTTACTTCACAGGTAAGTGAAGGGATCTCTTCATTTGGACTCTCGGTGCTTGATATTTATTCACTATTAAGTACTATTTGTAATCCCCTACCTTAAGTTATGGGGAAAATATCTGTAAGTTACACTAGGTCTCTTTTTTTCCACTCTTGGACACACAGCTGTGCTCAGTAAGACTGTCAAGACTCTGGTTAAGTGTGTTGTGATACACTGCTTACAGGATGAGTGCTATTCTTGATCCTGTAAATTCAATCCTCCGTCTGAAGATGACAGAAGTGAGACTCATGATATCACTCAGGCCTAAATTCATGACACTAAGTAGGTGGTAGAGGCAGCACCGGAATTCGAGTCAGCTAGCAATCAGCTTCTCTCCTCACAACTCCAACTCTCTCCCCCACCCCAAACTAAACCCAAGACAAACAGTATTATTTGAGCTATAGTTCATTTAGAACACTTACCATCGGCTGTATGTATTATATATGTATGTGTTTTTTTTGCTAATCCCTGGTGACAGCCAGAGGGAAAGGGGGATGTGGAGGAAAAGAGACTTTGCTTGAGGTGAGAGCCGCATGATAGTGTGCAGGTGATGTTTTATTGAGTTGTACACTGAAAACCTGTATGGGCTTTTTTGTTTTAATGCTCACCTGAGGATATGTTTTTAATATTGATTTTTAAAGAGAGAGGGAAAGAAGAGAGAGGGAGAAACCTCAATCAGCTATCTCCTATTTACGCCCCAATGGGGATAAAACCCACAACCTAGGTACATGCCCTGACTGAGAATCAACCCCATAACCTTTTGGTGAATAGGCAGCCACTCCAACCAACTGAGCCGCCAGCCAGGGCAAAACCTGTATGGTTTTGCAAACCAATGTCACCCCAAAAAATTCAATAAACAAACAAACGCTTACTGTACACTTACTAAGTGTCAAGTTCTGCTGGAATCAAAATGAGTAAGACATAGTACCTGACCTGGTAAAGAAGTTTCCTTCTACTAGGGAAGATCCAGAAAGATAAAATTTTAATAAAAAATGATACGGAGGCTCACAATGTTTGTGGAAAAGTTCTTGGTCAAACAATGAATACAGAGGACACATAGAAGAGATAACTTCTGACCCTAGTGCTGAAGAACCTATAAAATTAGCTCATTGAAGAGGCTGGAAAAGCATTCCACAAAGCTGGGGAAGTGTGGCCTAATTAAATCATAGAGGTGTGATTTTTGTCCAATTAGAGCCAAAGCAGATTTCAATGAACCTGAAGAGGTCACAGTCAAAAAAATTACAGTGCAGATCACATGTAACCAAGAGATACATTCATTACTAGTATGTGCTGAAATGTGATAAACAACTTAAAACACTGCAAATTTGCATTTATTAAAGTCATATAACATGTGATTTTTTTATTTTCAGTTACAATCTAGAAATTGTTAAACAAATATAAAAAATAAAAATTTTTCTTTTCAGATCTTTTGTGGAGTTCCGGCCAAGATGGAGGCATAGGTAGAAACCCTTTGCTTCCTAGCACAACAAAAGGAGGGTAACAACCAATCTGAAATCAAGAACAACCAGAAGTTCCAGAAAATCAAACTTCATGGAACTCTGACAACCACGGAATTAAAGAAACAGTCAAACAGAACAACCAGACTGGTAATGCAGCAGACAGAACCCAAGGCAAGGCTGCAGGCTGCATGGGCGGGGCTGAGTTAAGGGGAAACTGAGACTCAGCTGGCTGTGAACTACAGCGGTTGCCTCAGTGGGAGAAACTCCCAGTCTCACATGAGAGTTCACTGGGAAGTGAGCTCAAGACTAGCAGGGGAGCTGCACTGTTCCCTCCCTGGCCCCTCCCCCACAAGCTGCACTGTTCCCTCCCTGGCCCCTCCCCCACAAGCAGCACAGCAGCAAAGCAAAGAAGGTTGCCCTGCCTGGTGAATACCTAAGGCCCCACCCCCTTACAACATAACAGGTGCCTCCCTGAAAAAAGAAATATGGCCCAAATGAAAGAACAGAGCAAAACTTCTGAACGTGAGCTAAGCAATCAGGAGATAGCAAACCTATCTGATGGAGAATTTAAAGCCCTGGTAATCAAAAGGCTCACAGAACTGATTGAGCTTGGTCAAAAAATAAAAGAACAAATGAAAGATACCCAAAATGAAATAATGCAAAATATTCAGGGAACCAACAGTGACAGGAAGGAAACCAGGACTCAAATCAATGATTTGGAACAAAAGGAAGAAATAACATCCAACCAGAACAAAATGAAGAAACAAGAATTCAAAAAAAAAAAAAAAAAAAAAAAAAAAAAAAAAAAAAAAAAAAGGGAAGAGACACGTTTGAACCTCTCGGACAACTTGAAATGTCCCAATACCTGAATTATAGGGGTGCCAGAAGAAGAACAATAGCCAAGAAACTGAAACTTATTTGAACAAATAATGAAGGAAAACTTCCCCAATCTGGCAAAGGAAACAGACTTCCAGGAAGTCCAGGAAGCTCCAAGAGTCCCAAAGAAATTGGACCCAAAGGAGAACACACCAAGGCACATCATCATTAAGTTATCCAAGATTAAAGACAAAGAGAGAATCTTAAAAGCAGCAAGAGGAAAGGAAAGTTACCTACAGAGGAGTGCCCATAAGATGGTCAACTGATTTCTCAAAAGAAACCGTGCAGGAAAGAAGGGGCTGCCAAGTAGTATTCAAAGTCATGAAAGGCTACATCCAAGATTACTCTATCCAGCAAAGCTGTCATTTAGAATAGAAGCAGATAAAGTGCTTCCCAGATAAGGTCAAGTTAAAAGAGTTCATCATTATTATTATATGAAACATTAAAGGGACTTATCTAAGAAAATGAAGATAAAAAATATGAACAGTAAAATGACAACAAACTCACAATATCAACAAATGAACCTAAACAAACAACAACAAAAACAAAAACTAAGCAAACAACTAGAACAGGAACAGAATCAGAAAAATGGACATCACGTGGAGGGTTTTCAGTGGGGAGGGGGAAGGGAGGAATGAGGGGGGAAAAGGTACAGGGAAGAAGAAGCATAACTGGTAGGCATTAAATAGATGGGGAGAGGTCAAAAATGATATAGGAAACAGAGAATTCAAAGTACTTGTATGTACAACCTATGGACATGAACTAAGGGGAGAGGAAGCTGGAGGGTTGGGAGTGGTGGAGGGGGGTAAGGGGGGAAAATTGGGAAAAGTATAATAGTATAATCAATAAAATATACTTAAATTTCTTTCCTTTTCAGATAAATAACAGAAACATGGATATTGCTAAAAAACACAACTCCCCAAATTCCGTAACATTAACTAATCATAATCTTCAATAGTTGGCTTTGCAGAGTGTTTCTAACACTCATCACAAACAATGCTGCTATGCTCAAGACTTATAAAAACACTTTCACAGCACTTGCAAAAATATTTTAATGCAATTTACTATTGAATATCATACGCCCTTACAAAACATGTGTTATAACCAAACTGACAGCTTAAACATTATAGCTTAACATTAGTCATGTACAAATGTGCAGCTAGTCATGACTCTGAACCTATGTACCCACTACATGTAACAATATTTAAAAAAATTATAGTTTGTATTTCTCAGATCAGCCATAACCTCCACAGGCCAAACAAAACCCTCTTGCTGAAAATAATTTCATGTGATTCCAGCAATCAAATTATGTCTCCAAACATCATCACATGCTCCAGGGAGAGAAAGGACAAACCAATCCTGGTTGAAAAGTACTCTGTGCTGTGGTCTTAAGAATAAAGATCATGTTCTATTCATCTTTGCATCTCTAGTTCCTAAGCATTCCTTATATATGTAATAATGTTACTTCATCTTTCTTAATTTTATAACATGTTCTATTAATATTATCAAGTAAACATTAGGCATAAAATATATATGTAAAGCAAATATATTTTAGTTTTATAATACACATCTATAATACGTAACAAGTACTAGGTGCGCACGTGTGTGTGTGTCTGTGAACTAAAAATGTAAGAATGTATCCAGGAATACATGAATCAGCAGAATAAGGATGGTTACAAACCTGTAATGAGTATACAAAGAACACCTATAATAATAAGAAACGATATGGTTCAATTTTCATTCCTGCAGATTAGACAACATTAATAATCTTAATACTTACTTATAAAAATAGTATGCTACAACTTTAATTCCAAATTTGGAAGACTATTATCTCTATGTGGCAGAAACATTTACTAATCACCAAAAACATCCCCAAATGCTCCTGCACATTTCCTTTGCCCCTTACAGTGAGGAGGGATCTAAGGGCTAGGAGAAGTTCTGTTTCATTTTCAGACCAAAGTATAGTACTGTGTTAATTCTCTATGTTTCTCTTTTCTTTGTATGATGACAGTATGATGACAGTACGATGACATGTGAAAATGGCAAAGTCACAAGACAGATACATCTGGGATGCCTGAAATACCATTAAAACGGAAAGCCACAAGAACACAAAAAATATTTTGTGAATGAGAAATAAAGTGCTTACCGAGATTTTTGGATCATTACAGCACTGCATGGCCTGTCATAATACAACACAACATCCAGAGGGTCCCCGATATAAGAAGATTTATCTTATTATTTTCCAACTTCTTGATGGTGCCAAAGCAATAGGCATTTAGTAAAAACCATCCAGGCTAAGCTATGATACTCGGTGGGCTAGGTGTATTAAATGCTTTTCCGATTTACAATGTCTTCAACTAACAATAGTTTTAATTGGGATATAACCATAACACCACAGTAAACAGAAGAGCATCTATACAAAAAAGGGCTGCTAGTATCTAACAACACACCCGTTCAGATGTTTAATACATGAGAGTACTTCCTGTAATATTTTAATAGGCTCCAAACTCCTCACCTATGACACAGAAATAAGGGTTCAAATTTTTCACTGATCATTATCTTTAATTAAAAAGGATGGACTTGAGACATTTCTCCAAAAAGAGACACAGTCAACAAGTACAGAAAAAGATGTTTACTGCAGTAGCCATTAGATAAATACAAACCAAAACCCAATAAAATACCAACATACATTCATTTCGATGTCTACTTAACGAAGAGAAAACAAACAAGAGTTGGCAGAGATATGGAACACTTACGAACCTTTGTGCGTGACTCATATGAATGTCAACTGCTATAACCACTTTGGAAATATTTGGCAGGTCCTCAAAAACTTAAACATAAAATTACCATATGATTAAGCAATTCCACTTCTAGATATAAATCCGAAAGGACTGAATCCAGGGTCTCAAACAGATAAGTGTATACCAACATTCAAAGCAGCATTATTCACAATAGACAAAAGATGGAAAAAACCCAAGTGTCTACCAACACATAAATGGATAAAAACAAAATGTGACATAGAAATACAATGGAATATTACTAAGCCATAAAAGGAATGGAAGTCTGATATACAGAAGAACAAATATTGTGTTATTCTACTTGTAGTAAGTACCTTTAGAAGGCAAATTTATAGAGACAGAAATTAGAATAAAAATTTTCCCCAGATCCCTGAACACCGCTCAGTTGGCTGGGTGACCTTCCACAAAGTGGAAGATCGCTGGTTCAATTCCCAGTCAGGGCACATGCCTGGGTTGCAGGTTAGATCCCCAGTAGGAGCTTGTACAAGAGGCAACCAATCAATGTTTTTCTCTCACATCGATGTTTCTTTCCCTCTTTCTCCTTCCCTTTCCCTCTCTAAAAATAAATAAAATCTTAAATTTAAAAAAGACTTCTCCCAGAGGCTAGGGGAGAGGGAAGAATGAGTTCCTGTTCCACATAATAAAGAATTTCTGTTTGGGATAATGAACAAATTCTGGAAATGGATACTGGTGATGGTTGTTGCATAACACTGAGAATGTGCTTAATGTCACTAAACTATACACTTGAACCACATTTTCAATCTTGTCTTCCAAAAACTATAATCAGCTTCAATTCAAACTAACCTGCAAACATAAAAAATTCAAAGAAAATCAAGATGGCTTCACAAAACCACTTGACACCTTCCACTGGCAGAGTTAGGCTTTGGTAGCTCAGACAGTATAGCAAGCAAATAAAGCAGCAGAAGTTCTCAAGCTACAAGCTAGAAAGGCAGACAGGCCAGCCTTGTGGGAAATTAACGAGATCATACATTCTGCTTAGGTAAAGGTTTCAGGCTCACTACATATCCCCAAAGAGGCATACTTTTAATTGACTATGAAAATATTAAATTTGGGCACAAGTCAAAGTAGAATATTATGCTGTGCAAGGTGATACTGGGTATATTGTTCTGACATTCTCACATCATCATCAAAATCAAGTAAATCTCCTAAACAGAACTGTAAGTCATTAAAAGTGGTAAACATAAAGAATCTATGTACATTAGAAATGTCTGATTATTTCATCAAGGTAAAGAAAATGAAACTTTACACTGTGATCACAACTGCATAAAAGAAATACTATTTGGATATATGTATTTTCATAAGGAAATATAGACCTCCCCTTCCAAAAAATCTGCATGTGTCAGAAGTTTTCATCTTTTAAGTTTTTTAAAAGTTAACATTCATTTTTTAAGTTAACATTCTTAATGTTATAAAAATAAAAATATTTTAGGTATTAAAACATGTATCAGTTCAATATACACAATATTTTTCAATTACTGTATACCATGAAAAATTCTACAGACATTGTGGAAACTACAAAGTAAACACAAGATAGAACCCTTATTCTCCTGAGGGTGCCATCTAAAAGGAAGAGTTGGATTAAACTATTAGATAACCAAATACATCATTATCAGGCTTAACCTGAAAACTAAAGCTATTTATTATTAGATTTTGTATCTCAACAATCTGCCCTGCAACATAATTATGCACTGGGTCATCATTTTAAAAGTTCCCAAAATATTGGCTTGGCTGGCAATACTTCAGATGGCCAAAGATCAAAACATCCTGAAACTTCTTGAAAGATAGACAAAAGACAAGCGACACTAAAATGACACTCCTAATATCTGTAGAAAGAAGTGAGCACATTGCTTACAACCTCTTTATTAACAAATAATAGAATTCTCTTTGGCCCTGATCAGCTGGTCCCAGGGCCATCTTTTCACCTCATTTATGACAGCTTGTCCTGTTTGTCCAGTTTTGAGAAACTGTATGCAATTATAGCCTTATGTCCCTCCACAGGATAATCTTGATGTTGAAATATCTCCTAATAACATATATTGTTTCGTTTATGCAAGTAATTGATGAATGTTCCTGAACATCGACTATGGGCAAAGTCATCATGCATGGTGATGAGGGGTGCAAATAAGGGTTCCGAGTTTCAATAGAACAAGGGCTAAGAGGAAAATAAATTTAATATTTTACTGGGTTAGCCAAAACGTTCATTTAGTTTTTTCTGTAAGACGGCTCTAGTAATGCTTAGTTATATTTAATTTAATTTGTAACAATTAATTAAAATTGTACTGTGACAGCTGTCATATCAGCTGTCATATCAGCATGCATTAAAAAAACATCAACAGTGGTGAATTTTTGTGTAGCCGTTTTAATATTGAAGATGGAAAAAAATAAGCAACATTTTTGGCATATTAGGCTTTATTATTTAAGGAAGGTAAAAATGCAACTGAAATACACACACACAAAAAGATTAGTGCAGTGAATGGAGAAGATGCTGATCAAATATGTGAAAAGTGGTTTGTGAAGTTCTGTGCTAGAGATTTCTCCCTGGAAAATGCTCCATGGTCAGGTAGACTAATTGAAATTGACAGTGATCAAGTCAAGACATTAATTGAAAACAATCAATGTAATACCACAGGGGAGATAGGACATACTCAAAATGTCCAAATCAATAAAGTTATTGGTGAAAATAAAAAAAATCTGTCTTTTATTTTATAGAAAAAACTAAACGGACTTTTTGGCCAACCCAAGTGCAA
Organism: Carollia perspicillata; assembly: GCA_004027735.1. Lineage (NCBI taxonomy): Eukaryota > Metazoa > Chordata > Mammalia > Chiroptera > Phyllostomidae > Carollia > Carollia perspicillata. The sequence goes on from PVKM010003399.1 coordinate 15,715, forward strand.
CCAAAAGTAATCATTTTAATTTTTCCAAAGAAATTCTTCCCACTTTCCATGATCATAAAGGTAATATTAAATCATTTACATACTCTCACATACTCAGAAATAACAAGTCTGGTTAATCATTTCACATCTATCTTAAAAGATTTAAACTCACCTGCTTCACAGGACACCTTCCATACAGTTGCTAGGCCAGATTCCCTAGAACAAAATTCATTATTCGGCCTCTCCCCTCCTTTACAACTATAAATCTGGCTTCCCCTTTCATCCATTCCCTGGATTAGCACTCAATTTGACCCCTGTCTGACCCTTATGTCCCCAGCTTCCTTTCTCTCTTGTGATTATCTATTTCTTATCCAGCACACAGATCATGTTCATCTTATATTCTATCCCCCTGTACAAACCACATAAACCGCACCTCTTCTTTTTCTTATCCTCTAGACACTTCAAATTCTGACTCCAACATAGCTGGTTCAGAAGTTGTACATTGTTTCCACTGGCTAGTGATCATCCTATCTTAATGTGCTCAAATTGTGTAGCATTAATATTCCTGTCGCTTCTTACTTTACAGGAATAATCTCAAATTTTCCTCTATATCCTGCAGTATGGCATTTGGCCTAGAGTGGTCATTTTAATAACCTCAAGAACTCATACTTCAAAATATAACTAAGCAAAAACTACAGAGCAGTAAGTGAATACTAAAAGACAATAGCAACAAAATTCTAACTCTATGTTGCTAGTGGGAAGACACATAGTTATTACTTGACTGAAGAGTTGTTTGGCAATATCCAACGACTATAATGCAAATAGTCTAAATATATATAACCAAAAAGTTATTGGTGGGTAGTGGGATTATGGGTAATTTATTTGTTCTTTTGGCCTTTCTGTATTTTCTAGTCCCCACCCCCAATGAACCTCCATTACCTGTGCAATGAAAAATATAATTTGCATTTGTTTTAAAAAGTGAATTGAACCCTGGCTGGTATGGCTCAGTGGGGGTGTGTGAGAGTCAACAGGTCAATGTATCTCTCACATAATGATGTTCCTCTTCCTCTCTTTCTCCCTCCCTTCTCACCTAAAAATAAATAAAATCTTTAAAAAAAAAGTGAGTTGACATAACGATCAGAAACTGGCAGAAGATGAGTAAAGACATTTCAGACATTCGTGTGCTATCCACAGAATAGTAAGATAGTACTTAAAACTGCCTATTGCCCTGGTTGGTGTGGTGCAGTGGACTGAACATCAGCTGGAGAAAGTTTGCTGGTTCGATTTCCAGTCAGGGCACATGCCTGGGTTGCAGGCCAGGTCCCCCAGGTGGGAGAGGCAAAGAGGCAACCCAGTCGATGTTTCTCTCCCTCTCTTTCTCCCTTCCTCTGGCCTCTCAAAAAATAAAATATTTAAAAATAAAAAATGCCTATCAAATACATACTCTATAACAGTTCTAGTGCTGTACAGCTACCCCCTATTTGACACCAACACTGAAGTGTAATTCTTATGGGATCCTTAAACCTGGCACAGTAATGCCATCCAGAAACCATCAGTGCGCGGCACATGGTGAACAAACAGGATTTACTGAACTGAATGAACCACTGCTAAACTATGTATAGTTGTAGGTCGTATTTTTTTCGGCTATCTATTATACAATATTTTTCAGACAGATAAACTGAATCCAAGCCTAACATCCTTCTGCAGAAATACAGACTGTCATAAATGTATCCTTATCTCAGCTTTCAAATTAATGGTTCTTAGGCGCCCCAAAGTCCTGAAACCAGGTATGTACAGTACAGACAAGTCAGGTATTTACTTGCAGTTTACAGCTCAAAGCTGAGATCTCTCTTACAAGTCAACTAAGAAGCAAAGATTCTTGGTTTAAGCATGTAGTTTATTTCATATGTTAAGAAATGGGCTATACTTTAAAAAGGACTAAACACATTTGAAATTCTTGTTTATAATACAGACTGTACTCTATTATTCTAAATAATCAAAAATATTCAAAGTTAGCATAGACTTAGAAAATTCACAAGGGTGCCTTTTAAAGACTTTCCTGAAGCTTTATTTTACCAAATTCCACAATATACTAAAATATTTTTTTAAATCTAAATAATAAACATCTCCTTTTTCATGACTTCAATTTTTTAAGTTCAAAATGATTTTATTTCTTAATCTGTATTGTATATCTTTTCCATTACCATTTACTTCCCTTATATTCCCCTCCTCCGCTATCACCACACTCTTCCCTCCTATACTCCCCCCTTATACTCATCTCTCTGCTACCACCACACTCTTGCCCACGTCAGTGAGTCCTTTCTCCTTTCGGCTCAATCCTTCTACCCTCTAACAACCCCCCTAGAACTGTCATCCTGCTCTCTATGAGTCTGTCTCTATTTTGCTTGTTAGTTCAGTTTGTTCATTGGATTCCACATATGAGTGAAATCATATTGTATTTGTCCTTCGTCAATTGGTTTATTTCACTTAGCATAATATTCTCCAGGTCCATCCATACTGTTGCAGAGGGTAAAATTTTCTTCTTTTTTACAACCAAGTAGTATTCCATTGTGTAAATGCCCCATAGTGGTTTTATCTGCTCATCTACTCATGGACACTCGCACTGCTTCCATAGCTTGGCAACTGTAAATAACACTGCAATGAACATAGGAGTGCTTATGTTCTTTCGAATTAGTGTTTTGGGTTCCTGTGGCTATATGCATATTCCCAGAAGTAGGATCACTGGGTCAAAAGGCAAGTCCATTTTTAATTTTCTGAGGTTTCTTCACACTGCTTTCCACAGTGGCTACACCAATCTGCATTCCCACAAACACTGGGAAAGGTTTCCCCTTTCTCCATCAGCACTTGTTTTTTGATTTATTGATGACAGCCATTTTGACAGGTGTGAGATGATATCTCATTACAGCATTAATTTAAATTCCTCTGATGATTGCTGATGTTGAACATCTTTTCGTATATCTACTGGCCGTCTCTACGTCCTCCTTGAAGAAGTGTTCATTCAGGTCCTTTGCCCATTTTTTAATTGGTTTGTTTGGTTTTTTGGTGTTGAGTTTTGTTAAGTTCTTCTTAAATTTTGGAGGTTAACACCTTATCAGATGTATCAGTGAATATGTTTTCCCGTTCTGTGGGTAATTTTTTTATTTTGCTGATGATTTCCTTTGCTGTGCAAAACCTTTTTAATTTGATGCAGTCCCATTTGTTTACTTTTTCTTTTGTTTCCCTTGCCTGGGGAAATATTGTATATCTGATAAAATACTGTGATGAGCAATATTCAAGATTTTGCTGCCTATGTTTTCTTCTACAATTTTTATGGTTTCAGATCTAACAAGTCTCGAATCCATTTTGAATTTTTCTTGTGTGGCCTAAGAAGGTGGTCTAGTTTCATTTTTTTCTGTACGTAGGTATCTAATTTTCCCAACATCATTTACTGAATATACTATCTTTAGCCCATTGTATGTGCTTGCTTCCTCTGTCAAATATTAATTGACTATAAAAATGTGGGTTTATTTTTGGGCTCTTTCTTCTGTTCCATTGATCTATGTGTCTGTTTTTATGCCAATACCATGCTGTTTTGATTACTATGGTCCTAGTTTTTTTTTTTTTAATGTCAGTTCTTAAAGTCCATGGTATGGCTAACAGAGAAACTGTGTGGCTAATATTGAATATAAATATAAGGTTTTACATGTTTTGGTAATGGCTGTTGAATGA
>PVKM010003399.1:19522-45345 GCA_004027735.1 Carollia perspicillata
AGCATATAATAAACACTTAAAATATGCTAGTCATTACGTTGATATACTTTAGAACAAATCATGCCCTTGAAATTTAACTGAATATAGTAAAAGCCAAGAGAAGTATTTCAATTTTATTCAACAACATTTGAGCAGAAACTGTTGGGTGTTATTCTGGCAGAGGAATCAAAGATATGGCCCCAACAAAGAGTGCAAGGTCCAGAAGGCAGGCAACCACAGCACCTCAATTTTCTCTCAGGAGTACCAGAAGAGAGGTACCTTGTTTAATCAAATCTAAGGTCCAATGAGTTGTTAGAAGTTCCCTAATTTCACAGGTTAAAATGTGAAAAATACATTTATTAGAATCAAAGAAATGTTATAGGAATAAAAAAGTTAACACCACAAAAGTTGAGATGGGAGGTTCAAACATTGTCAATGAAAGCTACAGGGAGAGTTCTGGCCAGGAATGGAGGCACAGGTAGAAATGCTTTGCTTCCTCACACAACCAAAAGGAGGCAAAACCACCTATTTAAAAACAATAAACACCCAAAACTGTCAGAAAATCGAACTGCATGGAACTTCAACAACCAAGGAGTTAAAGAAACATTCATCCATATTAGAAGGAAGGGTGTAGAGGACCAGTGGCAAGGCAGTGGATGGAGTGGGCAAGGAGGGGCAGACTCACCTAGAAACTGAAGACTCAAAATCTCCAGCTGTAAAATACTGTGGGGGTTGCAAACGCAGGAGAAACTTCCAGTCTCACAGGACAGTGTGTTGGAAATTGGGGCTACAGCACAGACAAAGAGCAGCATTGTTCCCTCTCTGACCTCTCTCCCGGCACCCCAACAGCGCAACAATGCAGCAAAGAGGGCTGCCCTGCCCTGGTGAATGTGTGATGCTCCGCTGGCTTACAACATAACGGGTCCACCCAGACCAAGAAAAACAGCCCAAAAGAAAGAACAGATCAAAACTTCAGAAAGAGAGCTAAGCGACGAGGAGAAAAACCTATCTGATGAAGAGTTCAAAACACTGGTAATCAGGATGCCCAAGACTGACTGAGACTGAGCTCAGTAACAAAATGAAGGAAGAAATGAAGGCTATCCAAAGTGAAATAAAAGAAAATATACAGGGAAGCAACAGTGAAGGGAAAAAAACTGGGACTCATATCAACACTTTTGAACAAAAGGAAGAAATAAACATCCAACTGGAACAGAATGAAGAAATAAGGGTTCAAAACAATGAGGAGAAGCTTCGGAACCTCTAGGACAATTTTAAGCATTCTAATACCTGAATCATGAGAATGCTGGAAGAAGAGGAAGAGGAAGATATTGAAAATTTATCTGAATAATGACGGAAAACTCCCCCAATTTGGCAAAGGAAATAAGGCTTCCAGGAAGCCCAGGAAGCTCAGAGAGTCCCAAAGAAATTGGACCCAGGGAGGAACATACCAAGGCACGGTATCATTAAGTTACCCAAGACTGAAGATAAGGAGAGAAATCTTCAAAGCAGGAAGAGAAAAGGAGAGAGTTACCTACAAAGGAGTTCCTGTAAGACTATCAGCTGATTTCTCAAAAGAACCCTTACAGGTAAGAAGGGGCTAGAAAGAAGTATTTGAAGTCATGAAAGCAAGGATTACTCTATCCTGCAAATGACTGCTTTGCTGAATAGAGTCATCTTGATCCAAGATTACTACATCCAAGATGCCTCTACCCAGCAAAGCTTTCATTTAGAATGAAAGGGCAGATAAAGTGCTTTCCAGATAAGGTCAAGTTAAAGGAGTTCATCACCACCAAGCCCTTGATTCTATGAAATGTTAAAGAAACTTATCTAAGAAACAGAATAAGATAAAAAACTATGAACAAAAAAATGACAACAAACTCACAACTATCAACAACTGAACCTAAAAAATAAAACCAACTAGAACAGGAACAGAATCACAGAAATGGAGATCACATGGAGGGTTATCAATGGGGAAGGGAAGGGGAAGAATGGGAGGGAAGGTACAGGGAATAAGAAGCATAACTGGCAGGTATAAAATAGACAGGAGGAGGTTAGAAACAGAGAAACCGAAGAACTTATATGTACAACCCATGGATATGAACTAAGACGGGAATGCTGGAGGCTGTGGGGTACAGGGCAGAGCGGGGATAAAGAGGAGAAAAAACTGGGACAACTGTAATAGTATAATCAATAAAATATATGTAAAAAAAAAAAAAGAAAACTACAGGGCACTTTGTGCCAATATCTGAGCTGGAGCTGGGCCTTAAACGATAAAATAAAAATGGAGCCTTTGGGGAAACTTTCCTGGATAAGTAGCCCCAACAGTGGGAAGATGCCATGCAAAACCATAAGCACATGAACATGCATGATCACGGTAATACAATGGACTGGTGGTGCACAGCGGGCAGGGAGGGATGGAGAGGGGAAGAGGTGGTGGACAGGTGATATTAAGGAGGTTTGGGGCCAGGCTACTTACCTTTATCTCTAAGCTAATGGTTCCACTGACTTGCACAAATATGACATAAATGAGACTTAACTAATTTAACTAACCAAACTAAGTTCTTGATATAACTGACCTAACTAACTTAACCTAACTGAATTTTGATTAAGTGACCTACCTATATTGACTACCTGGGCCAGGTAATATAGGGCTTCTCTTTTGTACCTCTGGTCAACTATGGCTTCACAACTGCTTTTGTCCTGAAAAGACTAAAATATTCAGACAGGAAAGTATTGTAAATTTTGAAAAGCATAAAGAACAAGATGAGTAAGCAAAGAATAGGAAAGGTAGAAATACATATAATACAGCTTAAATCTGAATAAGAATCTTGAATTCGTTAAGTATTATTAATCTTGCCCATAAAATGAAGACCTAGGAGGTCTGATATGTTTTAATTTTGAACAGTTCAAACTAATAGGTTGAAAAATATGACCTACACTTTATAAGTACTCTCTGCCTCACAGATGAACCTCTTTCTTCATGCTTCCTAATAATCTTTCTTTAGTTTCAGTTTGTTTTCCTCAGTTCAATATTTATGGTTTTTAGGGCTTAAGTTTCCAAGGATGAAAGACTTAGATGATACATTTGTTACACGTTTCTTTTCAAGTTGCTTATAGTTAACATAAACATGGACACTTCTTTCCTTGTTTGAAGACAACTTCTATGGGCTGAGGGCAGACGCACGTTTGGGGTATCGGTGATTTTTCTGGTACACTACAATTCCTTCCCAAATGCTCTGAAGAAATTATTCACATTTTGCCTCTGCTCTCCTTACAAAGAAATACTTGCTTGTCCACTCAAAAGACATACAAAACCAATACGTGTATCTGGGATTCTGACCAATTACTGGAGAACACCATAAACACTGAGTCAAACCCCAATCATTAAGCAGAGTACTTCTATTCTTAGGAAACAGCAGGGTTTGGTTCAGTTGGCAACACTCCTGGCTTTTGGATGGAGAGGTCACAGTCTCACATTTCACATAAGAACAACCCTTGCTAACACTCCTACAGAATAATTCAAGAGGCATTAAATCACACTCCAAACATCTAAAAACAAGTAACAGCAAAACTTCAAATCTAGAAATATGGAAATAAATTGGACATATGAATCCTTCTTTTAAGCAAAGGACTGTGCACTTAGAAATAGTAGCAAGAGAGTGAATGTGAGTGTGTGTGTGTGCGCGCGCACATGTATTTTGACTAAAGGCACAATAAATGAATTTTATTCCATACCTCCACTACATTTGCTTTTAAATATTGCCCTGTTGCAAAAAAAGTTAGGGCAACATCTGCAGTAAAGACTTGATTAAAAGTAAGCTTCTGATCTCAACATATTTCTATTGAATAAGTTAGCTTCATCTAGGGTAGTGGGCTAAAAATATAGGAAAAATTTTTGCAGAAATAAGAGGCTGTATCAAGTGATTTCATGTAGACAATCCACAAGCACACAACTCAGACAGGGTGGCACCAAGTGCTTAACAGCCCTTTATATAAATAGATAAATAATGTTGCAATACATGAGCTCTCATTTGAAAGCGACTAGGCTGAATTCTTAAAAGCATAAGCTTATTGTGTACTTTAAAAATAAGCATCCTAGTAAAATCATTAAGCCTCATTTAAAATTTGTACACCAGGTGTCTGAATTTAAATACAGAGTTTCTAAAACATCATAAGGTAAATTTCCTTAATAAAACTATTTTCCCTACTTAAATACTTTACTTCCATAAAAATAATTCAGCCCTTACATAATGAAAACTATGTACCTTGAACTAATTTTGTACATAGTTGGAAAAAAATTACCTGTGTGTGGGTATAATGAATCTTTCATAATGCCATGGATTTTCAGTTTTCATTTAAATGGGCATATCTGGTATCATTACTTTCAGAGTTCAAACAGCTTCAGTTATCAACTTCTGATCACAGGTCTGGAGCCAGAAGGTATCCAGGTCATCCTCTTCTCTCAATGAACTGCCCATGCTGGAATACCCTCGAGCACACACCTGCCAGTCTGCACATTTGCTTAGTGTTCTTTACATGTCTTTAAGGCCACTTTTTCTTAATCAGGTACGATAAAAGAAATCATTCTTACTGCTTAACATTCCCTGAAGTGGGAAATTCCAATCAGGACAGTTCCATTAAGGAAGTTACAATGAGTGATTTCAATTTGCTACTATTTTCACAGTTATTATATAAAAACAAACTGCATGAGCCTAAATGAAATCCTTATCAAATTCTAATCCAATGGGTAAGTACTAACATGTAATCTGTTCAACTAAAATACTGGTTTTCAGATAAAGCAAGGTGTCTATGCAACCTTCTCTCCTCAGTGCCTATACCATGTGACCCACTCTTAGCAACAAATAAGGCCAGGTAATAAAGAACAACATTTATACAGTCTTTTATAGTATAGGCAGTACTCTCACATACATTATCACAAATGTAAATAAAATAACAAAGGGAACTTAAATTCGCAGCAGTGCAGCGGAGTATGGACTAAACTTTCACATCTGAAGATCCATCCATTTCACAGCTTGACGTATGTGTTCAATGATTTAGAGTATACGATATGTTGAAACTAAAGTCTTCGCGATTCACTCAATGACTATTTGATAAGTGGGTGCATACATCAGATTCCCTCAGGAAGCTTTCAAACAGTAGATAATTCTCCTTACTGGTACCATTTCTTTTAAGGAACATGGTAAAGAAATTAAAGCACCTTAATTTAATTAGCATTCAGTAATCGCCAAGTATGCAATATTGAATGAGACTATGAGAAACACAGCATAAATTTAACTCAGTCGGCAAAAAAAACTTCACGGATGGTCAAGAGACAGCCACAGATTTAATAGAACTAGCTAGTGCTATGGAAGGACAAAAGCACAGATGGGTGTAAGTTACTTCGCTTCTTCAAGCCAGACCCCCAATCTATAAAACATGTAATATCTACATATTTAAGACTACGGTGAAGATTAAATGAGGTAAGTACTTACACAGTAAGTATTCAAGACATGGTTACCCTAACCTTAAAGTGGTTAATGTCAAAAGTAGTACATGAAACAATTTTTACATGTTTAAAAGGAAGTTTAAATGTTTTTCTTTGAAATTAAATCTAAGTGTACATCACTATCCAGAAAATACTAACATTCTTCCATATATGGAATGAATAAAGCAACTAAACGGTCATCAGCAATTTGCATTATTGGCTACAATGGGTTAAAAAAATTCTGAGTTGTGTCTGACAATCAAAATAGTCCAAAAGTAAAACTGATTGTAAAAGAGATTCCAAAAGATATGTAAAGCATCTGGAACTGCTATAGCTCTTCTCTCAGAAGACTATAAAAAGCCTTTTTTGGCACTTAGGGATGGTGATTGTTTAACCAAGTTTTTGTGCTAACAAAGAAGACACAAATGAGAAGGAGCTGGCAGTTTAAATCCTGAATTTCTCTTTCCTAATATCTTTCTTTACAGTTCAATAGATAATAAACAAGTTATTATATGTTGGTTTTTCCTCAACAGAACCAATATTTCTTAAAAGCACTTTGTATTCTTGCAAAAATTATGCCGCCAAATTAATCACTGATTCTATAACTAAGAAAGTCAGCCCTTTCTTTTAGGACTCTTTCAGCCCTAAATATAAATTCCATCTTAATATCTACCTAAATCACTTAATGTCATTAAAGCTTTTTTACTTTTTGTTTTCCTCAAGTCACAATCAGGAAAAAAAAATCCCTCCTCTAAAATACTACTACTACTGCCAACGTTACTAAATGTTTTTTCTTAATGGTAGTATTTATATATTAAACTTAGTATACTTTATGCTAAATTAAAAGTATTCTAAGTACATCACATCAGAAATTAATTTGGTATTTATATACAGAACTGGGAATTCACACGAATTTCTTCATTGATTTTCACAGCATTCTGGAGCTGGAAAAGTTCTTAGACATCATATATTTCAATCCACTGATTTTATAGATAAGGAAACCAAGGCTTTTGGAATTAATTATTGGGTTTGCCAAAAAGTTTATTTAGTTTTTTGCATATGATGGCTCTAGTAATGCTTGTCTTTAACTTCATTCAAAACAATTGTTAAGATTGTATTGTGTCATATCAACGTGCATTTAAAAAATACTTATCAAAATTGGTGAATTTTGTGCAGCCACTTTACTAAAGATGGAAAAAAATATGAAACATTTTCAGTATATTATCCTTTATTATTTCAAGAAAGTAAAAAAGCAAGTGAAACTCAGCAAAAAGATTTGTGCAGTGTATGGAGAAGGTGCTCTGACTGATTGAATGTGTCAAAAGTGGTTTGCCAGCTTTTGGTACTATTGCCATTTTGGCCAAATAATTCTTTGCTGTGGGGCTGTCTTATGCATTGGAAGATATTTAGCAGCACCCTGGCCTCCACCCACTAGAAGCCAATAGCAGGAGATAGCTGACATTCAAAATATCCAAATCAATAGTTATTGGTGAAAACAAAAAAATATGTCTTTTATTTTACAGAAAAAATTAAACGGACTTTTTGGCCAACCCAATAAATCAGCTATCCAGTCAGCCAGATTATTAAGCATTTATTATATGCCACACACTATGTTAAGAGCATAAGACATAATGGTGAATTGAATGGGCCTCACAATACCCAGGGGGGTGACAAGCAACCAGGCAATGGAAACTAAAATAAGAGGGAAAAATTTTTTTTTTAATCAGACATAGGATTTTACTAAAATCACACATTGCCGGATTACAAAGCCATTCACCAAAAAGCAAAGTCAAGAAAAGTTTCAGTATTCAGTATGGATAAAATCCTATTCTATCTTATCCTATCCATCCTTCAAATACAACCAAAGACCCAACTCCTCCACAAACCTCCAACGACTCCAACACAGAAAGCAATCTCTTCTTTTTCTGGTTTACTAACATAGTACTCAGGGCTTACTCAGGGCTTACCACATTGTTTAGCAGTCAATAAGATGTTTTCTCACGTCATTTCTGTTTCACACACCTTGCCTGCTAACTGAGGATGAGGACGATGTGCTCTCAATCCCTCTAGGTTCTGCAGCTGAGCACACTGCTGAAGCTTTCTGAAGGCACCAAAACATGAAAATAACTGACACTCAAAATATCCAAATCGATAAAGTTACTAGTGAAAACAAAAAAATGTGTCCCAAATTGATAAAGTTACTAGTGAAAACAAAAAAATGTGTCTTTTATCTTACAGAAAAGGCTTCTGAAATGACTGACTGGGAAAACATGTAAAAACAATTCTCAACATTTTTTGGTGAGTAGTTAATATGTGCTGGCAATATGCTAGGTGTAGGATATACATTACAACAAGTATATAAGTAAAAACATATCCCCATGCAACAAGGTTCACAGAAGGTCAGAAGAGGGGGCTAACTCTAAAGCCCATTTGGAACTAGGAAAAATCTAGGAAGACTCTCTAGGGAATTAAAATTTGAGCTCAATCTTGAAGGAATTTGTATTTCAGTTAAATAGTTCTGGGGGTGGGGTGGCAGTGTAAAAATACCCAAAAAGCAATTTTGAAATGCTATCATTTAGCTAAATACTATAGAGATGCCCTAAATATTAATTTAAGTCATGGAACGAGGAAATTTCTCTCAATTATAACTGCTACAGTTAAGAAACTCACTGTGCCACCCAATCTGTGAAACTTGATTATTCAGGATTTAGGTTGCCATTTTGTAAAGGTGTAGGAATTTGGTGAGCATCCTGTAAGGACACTGTTCTTTCTCTTTTAGTCTATGTTGTTAAACAATCATGGGTTGTTGGAAGAAAGGGGAAGGGGAGAGTTACAGAGACAGTAAATTAGGAAATACTCATCGCTGAGAATGCTCACAACCAAAATATCCTATTCAAATATTATGACAATGCTTTCAAAGAATTTGAATTACAAAAGCACATTTCAATTCTTATACCATAATTCCTGATTTTATCAATTGATGCTTCCTTAATATTAAAATTACAAGTATAGCTAAAAACCAATTTTCCTTAGTCATCAAAAAAAATCTCTTGAAACTGAATCCAGAACAGCACAGATTTTTAAAAATAAGACAGAGAAAATTCTGTGGAACGATGTCTAATTTTTTAAACACACAAGAATACAATGTAGAAAAGCTGCTAAGTTTTAAAAGTTTGACACCAAAGAGTGGAAAGGCTGTAAAATTCACAGATTATAGTAGTGTCCTGTTTAATATAAAACCACTACTAGTAATTTTATTTCTGAGCAGACTGAAGCTCATTGGTTTTCATTTCATTGTGCTTTTATGGAACACAAATGAGACCATTTTATTTATTTTCTATCACCATTAAAAAAAAAACCTCTATAGAGAAATGATGTTTTCATAGGTAGGCAACAAAGTTATCTAAAATCCGATAATCAAACTCTTCTCAAACAGACTCCGGCTCCACAGGATGTATACATTAAATTGAAATCCCTCTATTAGACAACTCCTAACATCTGTTTTGTGAGCTTAAGCAAAACTGTTGGACAAGATCTCAACTTGATAAGATGACCTGATTTTAATTAACTAAAAGGGAGTGGGGGATGGGGGAAATTATATTCTTGGATGCTGAACTATTTCCTGAAAACTCAAAAAATAGCTTATATCCTATAACCACTTAATAATCTAACTAAGAAAGTGGGTTTAGAGTGCATAAAACCATCCTGCTCTTTAAAAATAAGGGACTGACAGTAACTGAAGAGGGCCAACTTTGCACAGCAGTAGTCCTGAACTCTTATCCACACAGGCTGCAGGGTGGGGGCCTCAGTGACTGCTGGCTTGTAATCACTGACTTGCTCAGCAACTTTGCTGTAATGGCTTCAAATTGCAGGCCTGAGGAAATGCTCCATAAATAGCTGCTCTTTTCTCTTGTGAAGACTCTTCATAGACCCAATACAACTCCACTACCAAAAATGGAGGAGTTGCCATGGACCTTAAAAAAAAAAAAAAGTCAAGAGAATGAGAGATACCCAGCTAACCACATTACTGATTGTAGGAGTATGAAGCACAGTGCTAAAATCTAATTCACTGTTTAAATTCAACTTTTAGGTAACAATTTATGAAGAACCAAATCAGTTTTTTACAATCCAAATTTCATGAAGAACATAAAGCCTTGTTTTTATAGGTGTTTAGGAAAGGAGAGAGATGCTTAGTTTTGAAATTAAATGTTTGAGAATGTTTTCATTAACTCCCCAAGAAGCAGTGGTCCTGGAGTGTTCCTTCATAAGCAACTTAGAAACCTAAGCACATGTGGTGCTGCCACTGAAAACACTTCCAGGAAGTGGGAACAACAAAAACACACACCTTCTAAAATCACTGTGAATTCTCACCAACTGCATTACATATGAATAGCCAATCAGTATAGTCAAATCTATTAGCAATAACAATACAGATTTTTCTCAACTTAACTGAATACAGATAGGGAAGGAAAGTAATGTAATTAAATCGAAGACAAATAGGTACCAGGACATCCAGGTTCCATTTCTGCTGTATGTTCCATGTGAATTTATGCCTAAATTAATCTAAAAATAAATATGTAAAAGAGAGTTTGGGTAGTCAACTTCTAGAGGAGAATTACAATTACATGTCAATTACAATTCATGGTCTTGAACCACACAGGTAAATTGTAACCCCAAAGCCCATATTTTGTCTAACCTACTGAATGTTTTAAAAATAACTTGACTGACTCGATGGCATCTCAAGAAGAAAATACCCATCAACTTGTATTACACTACTCACAAAAAATGAGATTTTACTTCTTTTAACAGTATAAACTGTTTCCAGTGACATTATGCTCTACCGTGAGTTTTTAGGTCCCAGATGAAAATCCACCTATTTTGAACACTATTTTTAAAAACTTCCCATTTAAGTACTGTAGACTTAAAAACACGGCCACAATATTTTGCAACTCCTATCAAGAGGCAGAGTCTACTTCCCAACTCGCTGAATCTGAGCTGACTTTGTCAAATGCTTAGACCAGCAATTTTCAACCAGTGTGCTGTGGGAGGCAGGAACACTGGTGTGCCGCAAGAATTTTTAAAACATGCACTACCTGGCTATTTAGTCAGGGCCACTGATCTCTTTTCATTAGATTGTCAAATAAAAGAATGACAACAGCCACCACCACAATAGCCATCTGGTGTGAATGAATCAAAATTATATCTATTTTATGTTGTATTGGCAAAAACTATATTTTTTGGTGTGCCACAGAATTTTAGTAATTAGTTTATGCGTGCCATCAGATGAAAAAGGTTGAAAATTGCAGGCTTAGACCTACAGAATGCAGAAGTGACACTATGTAACAGCCTCAGGGAGCTTCGCAGCTTCTGCCTTCATCCTTCTAAGAGACTCCCACCAACATATAAGGAAACCTCTGCGCGCACAAAAGAGGTCAGGGGAGCCCATGGCAAGAGGCAATTGCCCATCAGCAAAGAGAACAAGCCTCAGAATAAAATCTACCTTGCTGGAACCTTGCTCTTGGACTTTGTAGCCTCCACAACTGTGAGAAATACTGGGTGCTTGTTTAAGCCACCCAGTCCGTGGTTTGTTATGACAGCACAGCTTACTAAGACAACCGGTAACAGTAAATGACCTCCATGTGACTTACTATAAAACAAAATTGAAATCTTAACTCTTATAATCTTAGAAGTCTAATATGTTGCTGTCGATTATATTCACGTCTTAATTACTAACATTCCTGAAACTCCTAACTTCCTTCCAAAACCAAATTAAACTCTGAGTTTAGGTAAAGAATTCTGACTGCTCTGTGTCCCAGGAAAAGTTTTACTAATAAACTTTAAATCCTGGAGTGTTTAAAGGACAAAATTTAGTTTCTGCAATAACTTCTAATGTGACAGAGTGTTAGATTTGCTTTACAATTTATTTTAATATAGCTGATTAACAAATAACCTTTCAAATATTTATGGTTTTGGTAATGTAAAATAAACTAAACCATCTGATTTTGCTCATCTAAAACAAATTCTAAAGCTTAATTTAAAAATTATTTAAATCTCTCAAAATGTTTCAGTCATCAGCAGCTTTCTTATACAACACTAAAAATTTAAAAATTGTAGTTTTTACACTATATTTTATGATTTATTCAATAAATCATAAAGTGATAGATAAAACAGAAATAATCGATGCATGAGTAGTTTATATTTACATAATTCTAATAAAATTTACTTGATAAACAAGTGAACATTAAGCTAAATTTAAACAGTGCCAGAAAAATGAAGAGTCACTTTGAACTAGGACTTTCTGACAAATAAGAGTGACAAAAAGTAGCAAAAAATTTCTTAAATAGGCTGTAATATCAAAATAAACTTTAGAAGTACATACAGGAACACAACTGTATGTGACAATGTTCATGTAATAGATGGTCCTCACAAAACTTTTTTTTCAAGAAATAAATAAAAACAAGTCATTTAATAGTTTTTCAAATATTTTGATATTAGAACTATTTTAAATTCTCAAAGCGAGATGGTAGATTTAACTACAATTAACAGCTTCATTTTGATGAAAAGAAGAACCTCTTACAATACAAATGTCACCCAGGTAGGAAGATGAAACCCTTGGTTACCAGAAAACCTGTTTGCAGCACAGTCTTTGACTCCCCACCTCCTCTACCCTACATTCAATGAGTTGAAAATGGTAATTCCATAAGTGTAGTACCGTGTCTGTTCCACCTGGGCTCCCATAGTAGTCTACTCACTGGTACCACTTTTACAACAGAATCTTACTTTTTATTATTTTTTTTATTTTTAACTTATTTTATTTATTTAATTCCTGCAGTCCAAGGAAGATATTTATAATACCCTACACAGAACTGTTATTTATATCCAGAAAACAAATACATCTTTTAAAAACAGTTCTAGATACACTATTTGAGCTTCAGAATAACCTCAAACTTACACAATTAACTTTACAACACATAAGGCAAATACTCGAGCATTTTTTCACACAAAATTTCATTGCATTAATTATGCAGAGACTGCAGGCATGGATCAGGGTTGACTTACAGACCAACAGACTCTGATATGAATGAGCACTCTAAGGGATGTCATCTGCCAATAAATACATCAAGAGCTACATACATAAAATTGAACACAAAGGACAAAAATCTATGATTACTGAGCAGTGAGCCTCAACAGGTTCTCCAGTGAGAGACAGTTAGCATACTATTAATTCTGTCCCAACTCCAGATTGGGACCCAATGAATCCTTAAAATGTCTGCTACCTAAAACCACTGGGGGGGGTGGGGGGTGGGTTATGATATCAAGAGTCCACTAGGCACATTGAGTGAATTCAAAGAAAATAAATTTAAAAAGTAGGGAGAAAGAAATCAAGTCCACACCAGTGCGAGTGACCCGACACATACCATTGAACTAAGTTGTTCTTTCTTGAGAAAAATCACCCTGTGTGTGTGGGAGTAGAAGTAGTCAGGACACTGATAGACAAGCTGTGCAAATTCTTATCTGTCCTGTGATGGGCACTAAATGAAAACGTAAGAATAGACAGGTACACAAAGGGCATGCTTTGTCTTCAAATACAGAAGACAATGATAATAATTTTACATAATTGTCTGGAAACAGTGATTATTTTGTCGCCCACAAGGAGAGAGCTGTACCAGTCCTAACAAGAAAGTCTGCACACCCTCCAGCTGAGAAGGGATAAAAGTGATCCTATTACATCATCTGGAGCCCATCCAAACTACACAATTTCTGAAACATAACCTATATCAGTCTGAACATGTGTAGAGGAAAAACAGAAACATCTGTATTTTAGCCAACTCTTCCCCAGAAGTTTTTTTTTAAGATTAAAAAAAAAGTCACCCAGGTAAGCTTGGTAAATTTCAACTGTGACTCTATCACTGGTAAGTTTCAAGCAGGGTCTCAGAAATCTCTGTTTATTTATTTAGCTCATGTCTAACCTCAGCACTTGGCTATTTTAACACACTTCCTTACTCTACATAATTAACAACAAAGGGTCCTAACACATCTCAGTCACCACCTCTGGATGAATATTTTACCGTACACCCAGTTTTCATGAAATGAAACTAACTACTTATTACATCTATCTCCATGGCTAGTTTATAGGTTAAGAAAATACTCTCCAAAAGTAATATAAAATGTAAACTGTAACTGAAAAGATTTAACTAAGTAAAACTAAGAAAGTAAAATTGTTCTGCAAAAAAAATAAAATTCTTTATATTAATACTATTCTAGGACACTGATAATAGCCTATTAAAGACACACAGTTAGGCTAATTTTCTGAGCTATTAAAAGAAAACTTGGTTTTCTAAAATAAAAGGGGGTTTACCTACATAAGTATACCAATTATTATTTAACCAAATTAAACATGCAAAAATATTTCCTTTAGCCTACCACCATGTTGATGAAAACTAGAAGGAATGTAGGAAGACAGATACACGCTAACTTCATAAAACTCTTTTACTTTAAAGTCCTACTTTTAAAATCTGTGTACGCTAGACAAGTTACTTGAAAATGACAAATAGATATGATTATCTCCATTATCATTTACAGGGTCCAGCAGAAGAAATGTCTGCTTGAGTGTGGTTGGCCGGGTAATAGTACGGTACAATAATTTATAGTTTTAATTTGAACATTTCGTCTAAAATGTTATATGGTGTGCTTGAGTGTGATATTGTTATGTCACAGAATTACACACTTATGAATTTGTAATAAGAGTTTGTAATTAAAAAGGGCATTATTTGTGCCAGATCTATATTAACAGGAATTAAAAGTTTCTAGTCTCTCTGCCTTTGCACATATTTCAGAATCCAAACCCTATGAACAAAGTATACATTGCACAATGCCAACTACCCTTGTGTCAAAGTATACAATTCCCCTTTAAGAAAACCTAACACACAGAGATGTAAACCTGCAAAACTGAAACTAAATGGGACAAACGTAATTGAATTAATCATCTGCCTGGTAAAAGCATTTACTTAAGTATTCACTCAAAAATGTTGCTATAGTATTTAAGTCAAATCACATGGAACTGTCTAGTTACTATTTTGGGCTCAGAAAACTGCACCTTTACAGAGTCAACCTAACAACCAAATTGGATTTACAAAAATTTAGCTTAAATATGATTTTTTAAAAACCTATTGCAAACCACCCCTCTCCCTGGCCCAAGGAGATGGGAAATTCTATGCTCCAGAGAAATGAGGCCACAGGCTCTGGATTGAGATACCTAACACAGCCCAGTGCAGGGATAAAGCCCCACACTCATCAGCCCTAAAACACCAGCAGTCAGTCTTAATACCCATCACCACCAACGCTCTCTGTAAACAGGACTGCAGATTTTTATCTGGAGAAACTGGTCACTACAAGAGAATCTAACCGAGATACAGACATTTAAGGCCCTCACAACTTCGAAGCCTGATTGGTCCCTGTTATATTACAGTGAAGCCCAGAAGAGGCACTGAAAGTAGCAGAACATTGAAAAAGACACATCAGCTATACTAGGGAGAACCCCCCCAAAACAGAATTCATTTATTAAAAATTGTGTATTTATTCTTAATTGTTAAACTTCAGCCACCTCCAAAGTACTCTCCATTTGATGCAATACACCTACTGAGACGTTTATCGCACTGTTCAAAACAGTTTTAAACTTGACGATTTTGATGCCTGTTAGTGCTTGTGCCATCACTTGTTTCACCTCTTCCACGTTGGCAAAGCGTTTCCCTTTGAGGACGCTTTTCATCCAGGGGAAAAACAACAACGAAAAAATCACTCAGGGAGAGAGTAGGTAAATAGGGAGGGTAGGGCATGCGGGTCATGCCATTTTTGGTCAAACGGTGCTAAACACTCAGTGCAGTGTGGGCAGATGTGCTCACAAATCACCCATCATGAAATGGGCAAATGTGCTGAAAGCCTTCAAAAAAAATTCACTGAAGCTGAGCGCAACCTGTCACAGCAACACCAGCTGATACACTCGTACAGATAGATGGGTTCCCAGAACACTAACCTAGTGGAAGAAACCCAACAAGGGGCCCACCTTCCAGAAGATAGTTCCAGTTTTTGGGGGTCTCCCCTCATATTCTCGGAGAGGTTATTATATTATTATATCCATGAAATAATAACTGAATTCCATCAAAAGGAACAATGAGCTCAGAAAAGGGTCCCTGGAAATTATGAATGAGAAACAGCTTTTGGGGGGTAAAAATCAACATAAAATTAAAAGCTAAAGTTGAAGGAATCTCCCAGAAAGCATTAACAAAAGGCTAAGTGAAGAAAAATGGGGGTTAAAGACAAAAAAATTATAGAATTACCCTGGCTGGTGTAGCTCAGTAGACGGCACGTGGGCTGCAAACCAAAGGGTCATGGGGTTCAATTCCCAGTCAGGGCACATGCTTGGGTTGTGGGCCAGGTCCCTGGTAGGGGGCACGTGAGAGGCAACCAC
The DNA here is from genome assembly GCA_004027735.1 of Carollia perspicillata. NCBI lineage: Eukaryota > Metazoa > Chordata > Mammalia > Chiroptera > Phyllostomidae > Carollia > Carollia perspicillata. Next base: position 35,455 of record PVKM010003399.1, read on the forward strand.
ACAACGATATTTCCCTCCCTCTCTTTCTCCTTCCCTTCCCCTCCCTCTAAAAGTAAGTAAATGAAATTCTTTTAAAAATTAAAAAAAATTTAAAAAGATTTATTCTGAGTAGCCATTCCAGGAAAGAGAACAGATAAAACAGACTGGAAGAAATTATGTAAGGACTAATTTTAAAAAATCTTTCCCAGGATTAAAGGACAGTTAGGGCAACTATACTACAAAATGTTAAGGGACACCATTCGCACTGAAGACAATTTCCAAGTTATGCAATCTTTACAAATGAATTTTAAAAAGGTACATACGAAAGCACATCATGAAATTTAAGACCACCCACCAAAAGACTAAAAAAATATTAAAATCCCCGAGGAAGCAAGTTGGGTTTAATTGATCAATAAGAAAACTAGAAGCTAGAATAAAATGACACATTGACTTTAAAACTCCCAAGAAAAAGAACTAAACCTTGAATTCTACAACCAAACTGCCCATCAAAAGTTAACAGTCAGACATTTTTAAACCTAAAAGATCTCAATACCATTACCTACCATGTACCTTTCTTCTCAGCAAATTCCTGTGGGATAAGCCAACTTTAAGAGTGAGTAAATCAAGAAAGAGAAAAGTGATAAATAGGGAAACCAACCAACAAGAGTGATGTGGGCACCTGCCAGGGTAAGAGTGGAGGAAAGTCTCAGCACGAATGATATGAACATGTTTCTTTTATAATAAAAAACACACACCTTATTTAAAAAACCATAAAGTCTGATACACGGGGAAGGAGAAGAGGGAGGGAAGACAGTTTCATTAATATAAAAGAACCCCACATTCATGCTTGTACATTAAAAAATCCACATTTTACCATCATCAAACAGATGGTAGGATTTAAATCCTTCCCTAAAGCTAATTCCATATTATGATCACTTCTGAATATGTGAGAAGTCAAATTTCAAACTTTGTAGTTCACATTTAATATTGTGAAAGCACACAGCACTCTGAAGAAAGTTGTTTTTACTCTAAACCCCAAATCTAATTAGTCTATAGATAAGTTTTCATGAATGTATCAAAAAACACATCTCTCTAAACATACCTGCAGGTAACATAAAGACCTTATTTTAAAAACAAACAAACAAAATCCTCCTGACTTTAGGTTAAGCAGTTGAAAAAGGAAGAAGGAAGGAGCTTTTAACCAAAATAACCTTCACCACCCTTAAATCAGGACCCAGCTGAATGAAGATTTGGTAAGTTCAGTGAAGAAATAAGAGAACCACACTAAAGTGAAGCAAGGTAAGTCATAGCTCTACCACAAATAAAACATTTTTAAATACTTGGTGGAAACAAACAGCAATAATTTAACAGATACCTCCATCTGCATTATTTTGCTAATTTGCAACATTATTCAGAGAAACAACACATTATTTGATGTATTAAAGATTATGCTTCTTGTCATGCTAAGAAGCAAATGAAAATTAAACTAGTGACCACTTTTTCCTATCTAAAATATTAAAAGGAAGAAAAAAAGACCTTTGTGATTTATACCAAACTTCTTTGTTTGCTTTTAGAAGGGGTCAAGCCAATGCTTCCAGTGTGGCAGTGCTTGTTCCCAAGGAACTTGGTGCTACAGTACTTAAGCAACCAGAACCATGAAGCAATTCGTCTTCATAAAAACAGCAATGCCCCTTTCAGGGCTTGAAGTTCTGATTAATCCTAGAATCAGAAGCTCTTTTTTGTAAGAACTGTATCACTTAGTAACCATAGTTATAGAACCACACAGCCCTTTAAGAACTCCCTTTATACACTGCTACTCAACTATTATTAAACTTTTAAGCCATAATTAATGGTTAAATTATGCTATTACTGAAGGTAGCAAATTAAGTTTGAATAATCTTAAGTCTTAACAACTGATTTTTAAAATGACTTCACTTTGATTTGCCCTAAGCCTAAACTACACCATACAATTTGAGGGCCTAAAGGTTAGGTTTAGAGTTTACCTCTTCCCTAAAGCTTTAAGGTAAAAGATAATTCAGTTATTGCCTGATATTAGCATTACTATTTTAGGATGCTAATGTGCATTTTATTTCTAACTATAAAGTAAAACCTATTTTTCCACATTCTAGTGAGGACTGATCTCAGGGAATCAAAAACATTTAAAAAAATATTTTAATTATCCAAAAACCACCTAGGTATTTTTTTTCTTAATAGTTAACATCAAGCTTTTTGGAAGGAATATTTTTTAATGTTATTTTTAAAAGAAAATTAACTTACCATCTTATAGCCCACTGAGAGTTTGCTGCATTTAAACATCTAGTCAGTTAACTAAACTTTAACCTTTCTTAGTTCACACTAAAAATACTCATTATTTTCCCCAGGAAATACATTAATCTCTATGTTCTATTTACTCTGTCACATCCACTCTCTTCCAACTGTTTTTCTTCTGCCACTGTATTCAACAGTTCCTCCAGAGTTCTTCTGCCTAAATCATTGTGGCACTGTGAGCCATTCTTCCCTGGGATGCCCACCCACTGAGCAGAAGCAAGCATTTTTTTTTTTTCTTAAGCTGAGGGCACACTTTAATCTTCTCTCCCCACTCAACCTCAACAGCAAGACAAACAGGCAGAGACCGGCCCTGCCCTCCCAGAGGGAAATACTTTGTGATTACAACTTGAATTGCTTTTTGCAACTTAATCAATATTAAATGGCAATATTACAAACTTCTCACTTCTAAAAGGAAATCATATCAAGTTACACTAGATACACAGTGAAACAAACAAAAAAGTATAGCTTTAATCCTTACAAACTGTTTCTTTTAAAAATACCTAACCTTTGTTATGGTAACAATACGCATTGCCAAGTGTTTACAGCCTTCTGGGAACGAGACAAGTGTTTAGATGAAGCATATATCAAATTATAACAAGAAGCAGTTTAATTCGTCTCCTTTAAATGATACATTTCTAAGGTAGCTTGAGTCAGAGCAGTAGAGGATTAACTTCTGAAACATGTAACAAAAAAGAAATCAAACCATTAATAGAGATCAATAACATCTGCTGCAAGGTAAATTTATTTAATCTTGTAAAATTGGCTAATTGACATTGTGTGCAATGTTGAAAATCTCTGAAAAAAATACCTTTTTAAACAGTGGATCAATATGCTCAGTATAACCTTTACACAGATCACAGCTGCAAGAAACCTTGAATCTTCAAGGTTTAAAAACACTGAGGCCAGTTACTCAGAAAGTGATAAATAATAGAAATGAAACAAAACAATCCTTTAAAAGTCAGAACATTATTAAAACAATGCAAATCTACAAACTTTTAAAACCACTAGATCACATTTCTTAAATCACAGTATAGAGTCCAATATCATACATTATATATAAGAAGTTCTTTGTACATGGAAATAGTTACAAGGTATCAGATTCAATAAAATAAATCTGAGAAAAACACTCCTTGTAACCAGAGATATTATAGAATACTAATTCAGGAAGTTATTCACCAGCTTATAAAGAAATAGGAAGCTGTTGACCAACTACTTGAAGAACTATTTCCTGTAGGAAAACTGTAAGACAGCTGAAGAAGGCAATAATTTTCAGAGTAATAAAGACAAAGGATTCTTTTAAAATAAAAGCTAATATACAACTTTAAAGAAATCAGTTTTAAACAGTAAATTTAGTAGAACAAATGTTACACATAATATACACACTCAACTTTTTTTACATACTTCACAATCATACCAGAGCTTAATTAAATATGTGTGATTAATATAGCCAGTGCCACCATTATTTTACTTTATCATCTGCCAAACTAAGGTATGTCTTGTCCACAAGACCTCACTGACCTAAGAAGGGCTTTAAAAATACCATGACTGCCTGTCTATAATCCTTTAGTAATTGTGCTGCCTTGAAACTGGAGGACAGGCCAACTGTTTTTCAAAAGCCATTCATCTGTTGTCACAAGGCAACAATTAGTTGTTTCCAAAGTCAACATTTATGTTTTCAATCAAATTACATTATCTTCCAAGTCTGGACCTTTTATGATCAGATTTCTTCATGACAAGTATAAATCTCAATAAATTATGTACTTGTAACTTAAAAGTTAGTTCCAACAAGTATCTACAAAGATGTTTAGTAGGATGTAATTTTTTCACATGCAACTAGTTTAAGTCTTCATTCTCTGTCTAGTGGCAACCAGAATCTTCTTTAGATATGAGGGGAAGAAAATATATAAGCATTGATTGCAAAGAGAGTCTGAATTTAAAATATCAAAACTAGAATAAGAAGTGAACTTTGACAGAAGCAGCTTGGCTCCAAAAGCTTCATTCATCATCTTTGACTCAGAGTCAGGACGGATACTAACCATTTACCTGTGCACTACACAAAAATAAGTTGTTTATGACAACTCATAGAGCCCATATCATTATGGAAGTAGCTAATAACTGGATGTAAACTAGCCTTCTTTTAACTTTTTCCAAATTGCATACTGTTCATAAAGCAGATACCCTTTAGAAGAATAATACCCATCTTCTACATCCAATTTTTAGGAGCCCTCTCTATAATTCCTGACAGGTACCAACCAACCTATAATTCTTCTTCCTTTTACTGACCCAAATCTATCACTCAGGGGACATCTGTCTATTTTTGAAAGGTACGATATGAGAAGATTATTCCACTGAGTCAAAATATCCTCATGTTTCTTAACATATATTAAGCCTAATTTTACTGCCACATGAGAGTCCCTCAAAAATATTTTCCGCCACTTTTAAGTCTATTTAACATGTTACCATACACAGTTACAGAATTTTTTTCTTATGACAACTTTTAAGATTTACTCTTAGCAACTTTCAAATAATGAAATTAAAAAATCTCAAACAATCATGTTTATACCTTTTTTCCTAGTTTTTTTTTTCCTTTTTGCCTTTTCCAGGTAAGCTTCTGTCCATTCCTGCAACTATTACTCTAAATTCTTAATTTTCATATCACTTTGGCCTGGTTTACCACCACTACCACCACCCCCACCGCCAGGCCCCCAATCGAGATAGGGTGTTCAGAGTGATGTGGTGGGTGTATGTGTACATTCTTCACTAATCCTTCTGTATCAGTATCTTTAAGAGAAACACTTCTTCTCAAAGGAAGAACCATTGGAGGCTTTAAAAAATAAATCATATAACATTCATTTCAGCTCAAAACAAAAAGATCATTCAAAACGAAAATGTAGGCAGATATCGCCAATAAAACATTACAAGACACAAAACACTAAGGAGAGCATAAATGTTGCTCTTTAACCTTATACTTTCAGCTACAGAATCAACCAAAGAAAGAAGGCAAGCAGGCTATTAAGCTGTTTAAAAATCTCCCCAGGTCAGCATGTGACCCAGCAGGGGAGAGGTTCAAAAAAAGTACAGCTTTCCTCCCTCCATCCCCACCCCCACCAACAACCTGTTTTGTTTCCACTCCTTTTCCCTTAAAGACACATCCTCACAGCTAGCAGCTCTTTCAATCATTTACTTTGGATGTCTGCTTGAGAAGAAATGATCTTGCTCATTCAGATGAGTTTGCCAGACTTGTATGTACTTTCCAGGCTCAGGCCCTTTATTGTTCTGGTTGAAACCTGACCCTTTGAAATGGATACCAGGACACCAGAAAATGAATTAAAAGAAGAAAAAAGTGCAAGAAAGGGGGTAAAAACTGTAAAAACATTTCATGATCAAACTTTTTCCTCTGCTTATCACCTAAATAAGCCTGTCACAAAACTGTATCTTACATTACAAAGTAACCACTTACCCTAAAAGCCAATTAATATAAAATACTAAGACTCACACAATAAAGCAATATCATTAATTGTACTATCTGATCTAATCAATAAATATTACATTTACTTTATGAGTTGACTGTCAAGATAAATCTCAATAACAGTTTGTTTTTCACTTTATTAAAAGTGAAAATACTACCTGATTAAATACTACCAAATAAGCTACACTTTTAAACAATTTCAGTCTGTAATAACTACTTTTACAAAATGTTTTGTATACACTCAAACAAGCCAGATAAAAATATTAAGGTCTTATCTCTAATTCCAAAGCAGGAGGGGTAAAATTCTATTTTGATCTTTTCAGCTTTAATGAAATTTTACCATTTTGTTAAAGACAAAAAGTCTGATAAAAACCAATGACCCAATGGCCTTGTTCTTGTTTTCCCAGAATGGATGAATTCTATTTTGAAGACTTGCTAGTTTGAAAGAAGTCTGCCAATAAGAGATTGTATATCAAACCTGAAAATTCTGTTTCTCGTTACATTTTGTGGGGTGGATGGGGCAGTAACCTGATAAATCACATCAAATTGCAGCTAAAAGTTTGTCATTTCACAATCTAAAATACTGTAAAATTAGACACCCAAAGAAGTCCTACTTATTTTTGTTCTTCTCCAATAAAATGTTTATTTAAAAAGAAATGACTACGTTTCATATTTCTTAAGACTATGTTAGCCCTATAATTCTCACATTTGAAATATTTTCATGGTATTCTTTCAGTTTTGAACTAGGTTAATTAATAAGTCTGGCACAAACTCAAAATGAGAATACCCAAATTGCCACAAAAGATTATTAAAAGGCTCTGAAACAAGAATGAATCAAGCTTTCAAAATTTACCCAAGCTAAAGAAGGTATTTACATCATACTAAACAAAAAAATTATGAAGCTGTAACTGAACGTGACAGAAATATTAAGATATAAAAATAAATGACATTTTAATTCTTCATACCATTGTATTGTTTTCAAAAATACATTTTCCTTAGGAAAGTATCTCCCTCCACTTACTTTAAGAAGTATCTCTGACCAGAAGATGTCTTCGCCATCTCCCAGCCTGCTGGCAGAGGTACATCATCAGGTATTTCAAAAGAAGACTGTCGAAGGTGTTGAGCAGTGGGTGTAGGTGCCGGGCCCGAGACTACTCCAGTGGGGGTCAGCGTCCCAGGAGACACGGCTCCCAGCTGCAGGGAAGCTGGAGAGGAATGAGCTCGAACATGCTGTGGAGTCAGGGCTCCTGCACTGCCTGCATCGGTACTGGCCTATGGGAATATTAAAATGAAAACTTCTTTAAAATTGTATTTTCTTAATTTCTTGTTTATTGATTTGAGTGGGAGAGGAACATCAATACGTCATTCTTCTTATTTATGCATTCATTGGTTGACTCTTGTATGTGCCCTGACCGGAGATCGAACTCACGACCTTGGTGTATGGGGGGGGGGGGGTGCTCCAACCAGCTACCTTTTTAAACAGTCCCTTTAAATTTCCTAGATAGATTTTCACTGCAACCAAATATCTAGGTACCAATGGCAAATCTCAACATCTGACACAGAGGAATATAGGTTTGCAGAAGGGTATTTTGAAATGGTTTATGTAATTTTAATATATACTCTTACAAACACTGGTAATTTTATCAATCAGCAGTCCATGTTAGTGAATTTTCTACCCACTAGATATTTGATGTGCTTTCTACATACATATTTTAAAAGCAAATAGTACAGAATTAAGAAAACATCCATAAAATAATAAATGTTGAATTTTACAACCTAATTTCTATAAAGCCAATGCAGTATGGGTGCCTCTCCAAGTTCTAAAATGTTCCAGGGCCCTGGCCAGGTAGCTCAGTTGGTTAGCATAATTCCCCAACCTTTTTGGCACCAGGGACTGATTTCGTGGAAGACAATTTTTCCATACATGGCAGGGGATGGGGGGATGGCTGTGTGGTCCAGGTCCTAAAAGGCCATGAACACTGACCAGGAAAGTCCATGGCCCCGGGACTGGGAACCCCTAGGTTACAGCATACTCCCTCCCAATAAGCCAAAGTTGCAAGTTCAATCCCCAGTCAGGGCACATACAAGAGAGTCAAACAATGAATGCATAAAAAAAATGGAACAACATCAGTGTTTCCCTCTCTATCAATAAATAAAATTTTAAAAAAATGTTTCAGGTATAAACACAACCCAAAGAAAATAATAACTATGCAGGGTTATTTTTTTTTTACTAGGTTTTAAGTAGTATTTTTTTTTCTAGGCCAGGCCCTAAACACAACTGTCATCTTTTTTCTCATTATAGACAAATGCCATCAATAAAACAATCACAAGTTATACAACTTTTAATGAATGCATTAAATTTAGAAGTAGCAAAGCCACCTAAGGCATGAAATGAAAACCCAACCGTGTATTTGTACCTAGATGATAAAGATGTCAACAGTTCAATTACAATATAACTTAAGAACTTACACACTTACATATCTACCACTGTGTAACAGCAGAAAAAAATTCTGCACTCAGACCCCAAAGGTCTAGGTTCCAGTCAAAACTGGCTAGTGTAAATATCTTAATCTCTGTCTCAGTTCTCTCATTTGTAAAATAGCTTTTTCATGATGAAAAAAGTGGATATACATATGATTGACTTTACATCCAAGACTTTGTGAATTACAACCCATATTCATACTATTCATATCTCAGTTATTTAAATCCCACTATTAGAATTAGTGGTTGATGATCAAAAAGTTAGAATTTCGTAGATTTCATATATGCAAGGAAGGGAAACTGGAAGCAATCAGAAGAGGCATTTTATACCTCTAAGTCATGTACATTTCTGAGTTTCCACTCAGAATATATTTCAATTAAGAAATCATTAGCAGAAATAAAAGTTAAACTTACAGATGTACAATACGTAAGAAACTTACTATAAACAAAATTAAGACAACTGTATAAACCCATAAACTGCTGGATATAAATTGTGCACTTATTTACTAGAATAAGAAGTATACTTTTCAGTTGCAATTCTTTTTGGCTTACAGTTGTCACAAAATGGGGAATTCAATCTATGTGTATTATACTTTAAAAACACATTAACTAGCAGCAGAGCCATGTAGTTCGTAGGGTGCAATGCCAGCACACATTTACCCATAATGAGTCCAGAAACCCACTTCCAGGGTAAGAGAAAAAGGCATAAGCCTACTTCTCACATGAAGTGTTTTAGGAAAGCAGCTAAATTGTTTTTACTTCCTCCTTAACCCAGGTTTTTGTCAGCAGGTTAAGTGAGTTTTTCTAAATTCCAAAATCCCTTGGTCTTCGGCAGGAGAACATACAACAGGCTTGCAAATAGGTAGGGGAATGGGAGGGGGGCGGTGGTGGGAATGGGGGGCGATAACTCTGCTTTTCACTCAAGTTACAGCCCAAGTGGACTAACTACATTGGAGTATTCGGAAAACCAATTAACTTTTGGGCAAAGTTCCTAAATTGAAGTTTAGCCTGAAGCAAGTTCTTTTTAGAAAAAAAAAGGTTAAGAAAGAAAGAAAAACCTACACTAAAGCAATCTACTGGGACCTGACGGAATGTTAACACTTTTATAACAGTTTCACTTCTTGTTGCATCAAATCGACGAAATAATCGAATGCTGTGTATGTGTAACAGCCATGTTCATATTCTCAATAAGAATTAAAAAGTAATGGCGAGCCTCGAATTAGTCATCGCTTCCCCAACAGTAACTTTTAATCACAGCTGAACTAGGCAGGACTGGGCCTATGAGTCAACCTGCAATGTATTATCAAAGGCTTGTGTTAAAACCAAGGCACAGTAAAGCGCAACTCAGGTCCTACGCAACGTGCAGATGTGGCTAATTTAAAAGCATTTCAGCAGACTGTAAATAATAGTCTAAGATTGGGAAACCAACACGTGAACTACTAAGTTTGATAAGAGCGAGCCTCCCGAAGTTCCAAGGCACAAGGGAAGCAAAGGGGTGAAAGTACTAACTCTATAAACAACTTCCAGGAAAGTCTGGATCCAGTCTTCAGAAAGCGCCGGGGCCGCGAGGAAAATAAATGCTTTCGGGAGGAGGAGGGGAGGGGAGGGGAAGGGAAGGGAAGGGGCAGAAAGAG
>PVKM010003399.1:45445-58179 GCA_004027735.1 Carollia perspicillata
CCCGCTCCTCCCCCTCCCCCAGCGCGGCGGCGGCGGCGGCGGCGGCAGCGGGAGCGAAGGTGCTGAGCGCGCGGAGGCGCGCGCATTGTGCAAGCCCACCGCGGCCCGGGCCGACTCTCCCCACCCCCTTCCTTCCTACCCACCTCCCCCGCCACTCCCGCCAACCTCTCGGGAACCCTAGGAAAAAAAGAAAGGAAAGGGGAAAGCAAGCCCCCCACGGCTGCAACCGCAGAGAAACTCCGAGGGGAAAAACAAATCTCGGCCCCGGACTCCGAGAGGAGTGGGGAGCCGGTAACTGTGGCCCAGCGGATGCCTCCAGTTTCTCCACTTCTCCGGAGACCACCCTCGATCCCCGACCGGCTAGAGCTCCCAGACCCCCCTCTCCCGGCCGAGGCTGGCCGCCGCTGCTTCCGAGCGCCCCCAGGCCCGGGACCCGCCCAACGGGGACGTGGGCAGAGGAGCGGCGAGGTTACCTGTCGGGAGTGCGATTTGGGCTCTGGAGGCTTGAAGAAGGAGTCAGGCAGCTTCCGGAGCCTCATGGGCACGGTCTGGGGAACGTTGGCCGTCTTGGGGTTCATGACGGCGTTGAAAAGCGCCTCCAGATCGGTCTCCGAGTCCCCTCGGACGTGCACGATCTGGTGTCCGGCCGGGGGGGCCTGCGGAGCCGCCTGGGACCCTGGGGGTGCCGGCTGCCCGGGTCCGGACGGCGGCCCCTGCCCCTGTGGGGGCTGCGCTGTCGGCTGCCCTTGGCCCTGGGGGGCTGGCTGAGGCGGCGGCTGCTGCCCGGGATCCATGGTTTCTGCCTCCCCCGACTCACACCCGGACCAGGCGGGCGAGGGCTCCGCCCGCGCGCCCCGGCTCGACGAGCCCAGACGCGAGAAGCGATGAGGGCGGCGGGCCGGGCTGCTCTGGGCGGCGGGAGCAACGCTCTCTTCGCTCTCAGGGCCGGGGGGCTGCGCGGCGGCCCCGCATCCCCCGCCCCGGCGCCTCCGCCCCCGCCCTGCGCCCCGGCTCCACTGGTCTGGCGGCTGCGCCTCGGGAGGGGCTGCGAGAACCGGGACCTGCGGCGCCTGAGAACTTTTTTCCTTCACTCCCTAGACGGATGCCGGACAGCGAGTTGCCTATCCCCTCCCCCTTTCTCTTTTACTTCCTTTTCTTGTTCCTTCCTTCCTCCCTTTCTTTTCCCCGGCGGCGGCTGCGCCCGACTGAGACAGAAACTCGCCTCAGACGCCAAAACTAAAGTTGAGAGAACCGCCCGCCCGAGCCGCTCACCGGCTCCGCCTCCTCCCGGCTCTTCCTTCCTCTGCGCGCCCGCCCGCACTGGATCCGGGCCGGCCGCCGAGGGAAACTTTCCTGTGCGAGTTGCTGCATTCCAGCAGACTCCAGGCCTCCAACGCCCCTTCTGGCTGCGAGTGACCAACTCGCCCAGTCCAGGCCTCCGCCGGGGCTTCCCGGGAACCGGCCAGACTGCTCCTGCGAAGACTCGATGACCAACGTGGAGTCCAGTCTGGGTCGGAGCTTTGGTCTCTGCGGAGAACGCGGCTGCCCCTGGCCCCAGGAAGTCCTCCCGCCCAGCCTGGCCCTTTCCCAGCCAGTTTCTCGGGAAAGACTCGAAGGGCTTGCAGTTCGCCTGGAGATGCGAAATGGCTAAGGCCGAAAGGAGTCTGGAGGGGCTGTGTAAAGCCCCTTAAACTCTCCCTGCGTTAGCTTAGCTAGACCAGCCGGAGGGCCGTGCGGGCTTAAAGCCTCAAGGATAGGTTGGGGTTAAAATAGATCCCGTTAACTGGCGCTAACTTAAATAAGGGTCCATTTATTTTTTAACATTTGCTTGCTTTTTTACTGCGTAATACGCAACCCACCCTTCAAAGGGATAGTCGACTACTGTAATGTGACGCTGTGAGATTACTAGAAAAACAAAATTGCCTTTTTTAAAAATGAAAAAAAAACGTTTTTAACCGTGAAACTTGCAGCACAGTCATGAAAAGCTCAGCGGAAAAAAAATAAGTGCGTCAGCTGCAAGCATTCCTCTGTGTACCTGCCTCTCATCCTCAAGGGTATGGGAATCCACCCCCACCCCCGTCTTTCTTATCCCTGTGCCTGGCACAGGGCGAACTCGGTGGACTTCGAGTGAATAACAAATGAATAGGAGAGGAGCACACCCCAGGCACCTGGTTCTCAATGTGGCAGTGCAAGGAGTCCATTTGAAATCATTAAAACCAATGGAAAAAAAAAAGCTGTCCATTCATTCTGATTTTTAAAATAAGCAACTTTATTGAGATAGAAACATACAATATGCAATATCTCTGGTTTTAAATTCACTAACCTATTGTAAACAAACCTAGTTTCTTGTCTTAATGAGTTTGTCTGCAATGCTAGTGTAACAAATGTATAAATAGGTTTAAGCTACAGAAGGTACCTGGAGAAAAGATAATCTCCCTCCAGCCAGGACATGCCCAAGAGAATTCTGAGAAAGGATCTGTAGCTCTTGGTGCGGGAGGGTGGGGAAGGGGGGGTATGGGGAAGTGGCTTCAGGCTCTCAAGATTCTAAAGCAGAGTTCTAGTCAACTGCTGTGGACCTCAATTTCATCTGAAGAAATGAATCCCCCTCAATGAAACCACTGACGCTCCAGAGATTTATCTCCACCCCCATACCAAAACGTCAAGTGCATTTAACCATAAACTTGTCGGTTCTGGAGTTGCAGAGATTTGAGTTCAGATCCCAATTCCACCATTTACCAGCTGTGAGACATTGGACAATTTCCTTATTTTCTATTAACTTCTTTAATATTGTGGTTGGATAATAACAGCTACTTCATATGTTGAAGAGTTAAATGAGTCAATAGACATAAAGTAAGTACTTAGCTCAGGTTGTGCCTGTAATGAGTTCTGTATAAATGTCAGCTGTCATTGTCCATGTTCATAGATTACTTCACATGCAGTGACATGGCCTCTCCTTTGCAGCAGCCCCCCTTAGGATCCTGTTGGCAGTCTCTTTCATGTCCAGTAAGCAATACACACAAAGCCTTTGGACAGAAACTATACATTAAAAACTTTAACTCAAAAAAAAATTTAAGACCCAAAGAGATTAAAAACCTGGGATTGTAATGGAAGCTGTCCCTTAACTAGAGCATTTACTACTATGAACACTATAATTAAAGAGCTTAGGGTACAGCAGAGGTTGCTTTGTTCAATATTGTTTCACCTGCCATTAAAATGAGAACAAAATTGCCTTGATAAGTGGATTGAAGGGCTGTTTGGAGTGATTTTATGTTCTGTAAGCACCTCTGTAGTATCAACCAAGATTTTACGATGTACTATACCTCATCTACAAAATTTCAATCACAGGTTAGTGTGGGATAACGATAACATGTATTCAATTCTTTGTCTCCACTCTTCTGCTCTAGCCCCACTTTTGAAGCAATTGTCAATTGAAGGCACCTTAGGATAGGGAGTCTCCTTTATACAAAGACCCACCGTCATCCTGGGTCATTTTCAATGTCCATGTCACAAAACGCTATCTCTCTCAACTACAGCAGACTCTCATCTCCACTCCATGTTAGCCACCTACTCCTATGTCCACACCACATTATCATCCAGAAATACTTCAGCTGTGAAATCAAACTTTGTAATACTATTCTCTTAATAGCATTTGGTTCTCTGGTTTCATCACTCAAACCTCACTTATTATTAACCTCTCTCTTTCCCACCAACTTATCACTCCCTCCTGTTTTCATTTCTTCCCCAATTCAGTTTAGAAATCATAACTCTTTGCTTCAACCTCTCTTAACCATCTATGCCCTCAATTCCATTGCCCCATGTATTTCAATGAACTGAATCTTTTAAACTATTAATCCAGTCATCTGTCTTTTCCATTCCAACATCTAAAGCTTATGGGGTCCTGGGCCCCACATTTATTAAAAGCTTCAATCAAAAGCCTTTGACATTTTGTTGAACTGAGATTATACTATCATCCCAGAGATATACAAACACAATTAGAGGAAAAATCCACTGTAGAACTTTAAACTTTATCCTATTACCAAATGACACTCTATAATACATTAAGAATTAATATTTTAAGTAGATTCTGTAATTATCTGGTGAACAGCACAATTACATTGCCTTGTAATCATTGTGTGTTAAAAGCATTAATTTGTTAAGTGTAGACATTTGAAACATACCTTGGTTTTGTAACCCTCTCTTGGCATTCTAGTATGCTAGAGTTTGAAAAGAAATATCCAGCCCTCTCAGTCTCTGAAAAGCCTGCCTGACACCCAGGTTCCTGCCTGACACCAACTTTCCTGACACCCAGGAAAGTTGTAGGGAATCTCTCAAGTGAGTGAATTGGTGCCCTTCCATATTTGTAGTCTCTAACCATGTTTCCCTGTGTTTGCAATCAGCTTCTCACTCATAGGATTGCTTATTCTAAACTTTCCCACTCTCCTCATCATGGTTATTCATCATCCACCTACCCTTCAGAAAATCACATCGCTTCCAACTGCTCAGAGAATGGAGGTCACCATGCACAAAAGCCCTAAAGATCTTTCCTTGAACCCACAGAAACATTCATACGAGCCTTTCCCTGCACATGTACATTTTTGGAAAGAGCAGTCCACATGCTTGTTCTTTTCTTCCTCACCTTTTGTTCACTTACCCTCTGACTCAACACATCCAAAACTGAACTCTTTACCTCTACCCTCTTCCACCTCCAACCACACACACACCCTCCCAAGCCACATCCTCCCTCTGATTCACCATCTCAGTTAATGGCATCATGATCCACTCCCTTATTCAAGCTATAAAACGGTGTCCTCTCAATCACTTCCCTTTACATCACTTACATCCAGCCAGTTAACAATTTGTATTAATGTTCTTTCAGATCTCTGGAAGTCTGCTGCCCTTCTCCATGTCCATTTCTACTTCCCTTCATGTTTTACAGAGCTTCAAAAATCATGTCCCTGCTTCTAGTTTTACATGGCTCCATCAGACTTCTATTCTCATGTCAGAGTGATCTTGCTAACATGCAAGTCTGATCATGGTGTGAAATCATTCAAGACAAATTCAAAACCCTTAACATGGAATATAAGGTTCTTAGCCATTCTACACCCCAACTGATCTCCTCAACTGATCTCTTATAACTCACCTGTAAGTGTTATGCTTGCCAGGCATACTGAACCACTTGTGGTTCCTTGTATAAGCCATTTTCCCTCCCATCCTTCGCCCTCTGAAGATGTTCTTCTTGCTGTTTGGAGCTCCCTTTTCACCTGGTTTGCCTTAGTACTCAACCATCAACCCACGTATCTACCTCTAACAAAAAGTCCTCTTCGGTTCTCCCCTTCTCATTGGTCCCCAGCCCACACACTAGGTGAGAGGCTTCTCCTCCGGGCTCTCACAGAATCCACCCACCACCTCCACCGTGGCATTTACCATAGTTTATTGTAATCGTTTATGTGTCTGTGTCCCCAACACCATTCTGGGTGTATCTGCAATAATTTCTCCCATCTCTTTATCCCCATGCCAGCCATGGTTAACAATAGGAACTCAGTAAATACAGAAAAGAAGGAAGGGAGAACGCTAAGGAAGTGTCCCGGAGCCCAAGAGTAGAGGTATGGGTTTGAATCTCAAACAGCTAACTTGTGGTCATGATTCAAATTTTGAAAATTCAGTTTCCACAGGCCAGCCATATATTTATCATATATCTAAGAATGTACGACATTTAATAGACACTAATGAATTTTCTTGAATTTTCAGATGTTCTTGATGCAGTTGACATTGTGCAAGACATCGTGCTAAATACTCTAAATGGAGTATCTCATTCAGTCCTTACAACAATTCTTTAAAATTAAAACTAAAACAACGTCTTACAAATGAAGAAACTGAGGCACAGAGTTGAATAACTTGCCCATAGTTGTACCATTAGTATGTAATAGAACTGAATTGAATTAGAGTTGACATTTCTGATTTCAGAGTTCAAACACCACATCAAGAATATTAATGTTTAATTTGAGACAGTTCAAAAGGGTTATTGACAAATTTGTGCATGTGGTATAAGGGGGTGTAGGAACCCTGTCATTTATGGAGTATTTTATTTATTTATTTTTGACCAATAAATGCTGGTTTAGGGTGATGTAGTCTTAATATTAAACGTTAAGGACAAAGTTGTGTTGATCTCTGGAGAGGCAGATTGGAAGTGTAAAGAATCAGTCTTTCATTGCGAAGGAGTTTAGAAAAAAATTACTGGACAATATACTTTTTAAGGTTTTTCGTACTGCAAGGGACATAGTTTACCTCACTTAATGAGGGTCTAACTTAAGAATTCACAGAGAGAAAGGGAGAAACAGTCCTAGCATGTGTTGCTGGGCTTCGTGGAGCTCTGCGTCTGGCTCAGGATTCACCGTAGTTCTAACGACATTGGCAGTGATCTCCTAATCCCCCAGAATCAATCACTCTGTAAATCCCCTGTCATAGTGATCCACCGCTGGGAATCAGCTTCCCTTGCTGCTAAAACTAGAGAAGTCCTTGCCTCTCTTCCTCATGATTTTTGTTTGCTCTTGGCTTCAATGGCCTCGAAGCTTCTGCTTATTCCCTTCTGTTTCCGGACCTTCTCACTCTCTGCTAACTATATGTCTGGCATTGAGTGGATAAAATTAACATGGAACAGTTGTATACGTACTTGTAAAGTGCTTATTATGTGCCAGGAAATGGCAGTAATTGCTATAATAATACTTATTTCATAGAATAATAATGAGGATTAAATAAATAAAATAAGAAGTGTGAATGAGTTTTTATTTTATTTGGATTAAGAAAGCCTGAGATTGACTGGGTATGATTACATGATAAGAAATTAACAATAGTTTGCTGAAGAAAAGTTCTCCTTGACCTGACAGAATTTGACTAGCAACTCTGAAGATATTATTTCCTTTCAAAGTTCTCCACTTCGACATTTAGAAGATATTTTGTGTGTGCTTGTGAATTAACATAGCCCTGAAATTATTTTCATTCTAATTCATGTTCTGAATTCTCAAATATAAAATGTTTATTACCACAGCCTTTGGCGATTCTTGTGCATGTTCCACATTAGACACCAATCAGTAATGATGAACTAGACTCTGGCTTGCAGAAGAACCCTCTGAAATAGCTAGAAATAACTATGAACAATAAGAAATATGGTAATAAGGAGGCTTGTTGGTTTTAAAAACTGTTTTGCAGTCTAGTTATAGATAGAAGGGAATCTCAAATCTCATAGCTCTACCTCTAATTTATAGCTGTAAACTATCCACTTTAAAAAAATTTCAAAAACTAGTACAAAGTATTGGTCTAGTTTAATAGATATTATCAAAATTGAAGAAGAAAATTAGCATACAGATAGAGGTTTAAAGACAGGGTCCCCACAAAGCCATATACTCAACTAAAGGGTAGATTCTGCAACTCCTGGGGTACTTCATTGATTCAGAATCTGTTACTCTGAGGTACGTAACAATAAGTGCTATTAGACTGGGTTTCTTCCCCAAGGCTATAGCTATGGTAAGTCTAAGAAAGACAAACTCTCAAAGGGTCACCTATTTTTACTTATTGTATTTTATTTTTAATTATTTTAAATATTTTTATTTATTCATTTTAGAAAGAAAAAGGAAGGGGGAGGAGAGAGAGAGAGAGAGAGAGAGAAACATTGATGTGTTGTTCCACTCACTTATGCATTTTTTGGTTGATTCTCATGTGTACCCTGACTAGGAATTAAACCTGCAACTTTGGTGTATTAGGATGATGCTCTAACCACCTGAACTACCCAGCCAGAGCTTTATTTTTACTGGCTTCAGAGAACAGACAATTTTAAAGCACTTGAGAAATGAACACCTACATGTAAAAACAATAGTTTAAACCCCCCCGATCACATTCACCCCTGTTTAATTACACAGTATCAGTTGGCATGGGGAGTCCGGGTTAGAAGAGAGATAAGCTGCAGTCTATGACAATACTTCTTTGTAAAAAAATTATGCCAGCTTTTCACTCGTTTAAATTGGTGTCTCTGACACTGGTTGTATAGGGGACATTCTTCCCTGATAGCAGAAAAAAATATTTATGAGCAATTCTACTCAGGTTACTATCTGGGTGAGCTAGTTGCTTAAACTGATAAGCAATGCACCAGGGTATGACAATGTTCCAGAAAGGTTTGAGGGGACAGGCAACTTGCTCAATCTTGTTCTTTTGGCATGTTGGAGGACCTGTCAGGTCTATTATAGAAAGACCCACTCCTTTCAAACTTTTTATGTGTGTGTGTACATGTATGTATATATATACATTTCATACTATGCCACAATAGATGCATTTGGGCTAAGCTTCTTTTAAGTATCTTCTAAAAATACTAAACATATTATACCACCTACCAGTGGTTCTCAGAGTGTGGTCTGCAAACCAGCATCAGCATTAGTGTAAACTTGTTAGAAATGTAAATTTTCATGCTCTAACCCAGACCTACTGAATCAGAAACTCTGGAGGTAGACACAGCAATCTGGGTTTTAACAAATCCCTGTAGGTGATTCTGATGCAAGCTTATGTTTGAGAACACTATATTATATTCCACATTTTATAATATTCTATGAATATTAAATATATTGTTGTGTCAACATTATGCATCAAGGTAAATACCTTCACCATTTTATGGATAAATATCCCTTTAATCTCATTATTTATTCCATAAATACCTATATCTGATTGATATATAACATTTTTTGATAATTGAAAATAATCTATTTATTTGGTCACATTCATGTTGTAAAGTATCTCCAGAAGTGATGTCTTGAATCTTGCCTGAAAGCTGACAATTAATCCTATTTCAAAAGCTCTCTTAAGCAGTAATTCCAATTTGTTTATGGTTTTAACACTCTGTGACTCTTGTTTTGACATATGCATATCTGCAACATGACATGTGACACAAAAATGTTTTTAAAACCATTAAATTAAAGACAAAATGAGTTAGATAACAAAAGGCACTTCAGAGAGTGTGGTATAGTCTCAAAAGAAATTTAGTTTGTAAATGTAATGGTTTTAAAAACATTTTTTGCATGTGTGCCACATGTCATATTAAAGATGTGAATGTTACCAAATTACTTTAAGTGGGTTGTTGCCTATATAGGTTGTGGCAGTTGTTTTAGTCATGTCTCCTTCCTGGCCTCCAGCTATTTAATGTATATGGGTGTGTAAATGTGTGTGTGTGTGTGCATGTGTGTGTGTGTGTGTGTGTGTGTGTTTACTGAAATGTCTCCAGTCCCTCTGACCTTCCCAGAAGCATGAGACACTTTTCAGCTCACACCTCCGTTCCTGGCTGGTCTCCCAGGCTCCATCCGGTCTTTTCTACTCCCATCAATCTTCTACGATTCGACCCCCATTTCCCTCCAGTGCCATTTTCACCATTGCTCTCCATCTCAGAACTTCAGGAAATTTCATATGTGTAACAACCAACCTCAGGTAATTTTCTTAAAATCTTATTGAGGTCGGGCTCCATACCTAGCACAATGCTTTGTCCAAAAACTTAAATGTTATGGATAGAATAAGTAATTTATCACATTTTGCCTTTTTAAAATGGTATGGTGGGATGTGAGGACCAGGAACTGGAAGTTCTGGTTCTGTCACTGAAGAGCTTTATGGCTCAGGGCAAGTCTTTTAACCCAGTGCTGCCCAGTACAACTTTCTCTGAGGAGAGGAATGTTCTGAATCTGCCCTAATGCAGAGCTACTAGCTGCATGTGTAGCTACTGAGCACTTGAAATGTGGCTCGTGTGACTGAGAAATGGAATTTTCTGTTTCATATATGGCTGGTGACTACCACACTGGACAGAGCAAAATGCCTTCTCAAGACTTCAAGTCCTAGTATGAAAGGAGAGAGCTGGGCTAAGTGATCTCCTTTGCCTTTGAGTTCTAAAATGCTGTTATTCTAATTCAGCACAACAAATTCATATGGGCATTTTAAGAGTTCAATTTTTGTATTTCCTAAAACAGAATATATTTCTAATGAATGTTAAATTACACACTGTCCATATAGAAATTAGGTAAATAACGACCATCACAAACTTGAGTCAGTTGTGTGTACAGACTTCCTGGACAGGATATCGGACACATTGTGACGCTGACGACTGGAGAAGAACGTGGGGTACTCAGAGAGGACTTAGATGACTGAGATAAGATTAAAGAATTGAGAGACAAGACATTGAATAAAGGTTAAGGAGGTGAGATTGTTCAGGGAAAAAGACTGAGGGGAAGACAATAATTACATTCAACAGTATGAAAGGTTATTTTCAATAGATAGAGGTGATGTCCAGATAGTCTCCATGTATTAGACATGGTAGACATTAGTTGAATGATCCACCTTTCTAAGCTCATTCGCTGTTCAAGGAAGTTTGTAATACCACATGTATTTTCTACCTCGACACTATAGCAAGGAACATTCTCTCTGCCTAGAAATCATTCCTTCTCTAGGCCAATCCATGGCGGTCATTTCTTTTTTTTTTATTTTTTTCTTTTTTTTTTATTTTATTTATCTTTAGATGGGAAGGGAAGGAGAGAGGGAGAGAAATATCAATGCATGGTTGCCTCTTGTGTGTCCCCCGCTGGGAACTGGCCTGCAACCCAGGCATGTGCCGTGACTGGGAATCGAACCATGGTTTTTTGGTTCCCAGGCCCGCGCTCAATCCACTGAGCTACACCAGCCAGGGCTCCATGGCGGTCATTTCTTTTAAGGAGTACTTCAAGTCCCTTCTCAAGGAAGCCTTTTGTTGTGGGTCGTCCTTGACCCTGATCACTCCATGTTACCTCAGAACATCAATGGTATATTTAACCTTATTTAATATGTATGGAGTATTTTAGAAATTAGAGTTTTATTCTACAGTATGTTACGGGAATAAAGGGTGATGGTAAAAAATTTGGTTGAATGAAAGTTCATTTATATTGTCATAGTTGGTTTCCATTTTACTGTTTCTCTCACATACCTTTCTAGTAGTGAAAAAGAAAAATGAGTTCGATTCCCAGTCAGGGCACATGCCTGGGTTGCAGGCCAGTTCCTAGCAGGGGATGCATGAGAGGCAACCATACATTGATATTTACCTCCCTCTCTCCTTCCCTTCCCTTCTAAAGATCAATAAATAAAATCTTTTAAAAAAGTTAAAAAAAAAAAGAAAAATGATTTACAGATTTTTAGTGTTTGTTAAAGCCCAGTGACATTTTTTTCTTTTTAAAGAAAGAAAGGAAAGGAAAGGAAAGGAAGACAAAAAGGATAAGAAACAGGAATGGTAAGTTTCAACCTTTTTAAATCCAGTTTAGCCTACCCATTCAAATGAACTTTAACATGGGTGCCAAGTCAGGAGATTGAAGACTTACGTTAGAGGGTATCAGGTATACCAGCTGCTAGAAGTTTGCCAGTTGGCCACTGCTAAATGTGGCACTAAATACAGCTTTTAGTGCTA
Source organism: Carollia perspicillata (assembly GCA_004027735.1). Lineage (NCBI taxonomy): Eukaryota > Metazoa > Chordata > Mammalia > Chiroptera > Phyllostomidae > Carollia > Carollia perspicillata. The sequence goes on from PVKM010003399.1 coordinate 56,898, forward strand.
ATTAATGCAGCTTTTACTGTAAGACACAGCATAATTCCCTGTCTTTTATTTTTTCCTTTGGTTTTTTTTTTGTTAATTTTATCTATTCTCCACCCCTGCTCTTTTTTTTTTTTTTTACACTAGAAAAAAGTAGAGAGTAAAACAGTAGTTCCTAACCCTGAAATTGCCCACCAGAATCAATACATGTTTATGGAAATATACAAAATAATGCTCTATTTTATATAAAAAGTCAGAGCAGTTAAAATAGTAAACACTATTTCATACTTACCAGATCGGAAAATATTTTCAAATGTGCGCTTGTCATGTCTCCAACAAAACAAGTTTCCTGAGAGTAATTGGGTATTTCCATCTCTCCTTGCACCTGACACTGTTTATGAGCAGTAGAACGTACACCCCCAAATACAGAAATTTTGGTCTGTGTCGTTCATTGCTGTATTTGCAGTGCCTAGAAAGTATTCAGCACATAGTAGGTAATCAATAAACATTTGTGAATAATGAATGATGTAAGTTCTTAACAAACACTCTACTAATCGGATGATTAAGAAGCTTTCAGGACCAAGTTTTCCTAAGAAGCCTCCAGCCAGTTTTTAGAAACTTCAGACCGAGGTTTTCAAAGTTGTAAGGACCAAAGTTGGTTGAGCATGGGCTGGGACAGGAATGAAAGGCAGGACGAGGGATTTCCCCTCCTGACCACATCTTCCCACCACAGTTCCCACTTCCCAGTTTTCAGTACCTCAAATACCCAACACTTCATAATTCACCCAGTCACTAATCTTTTGGGGGCCCATATTTCATTTTTTTTCTAATCTGCATTCCATTGTCACATACTTCATGATTCCCAAAAAGGTTTCCATTGCTATTAATTTAGATCAGTCAATTCTGTGCTTTGACAACTACTATAATCTTCTGTTTGATCTTTGGACTTTGGACTTTCTTCACCCCAATTCATCACTGCCAAACTGATCTTTCCAGAATATCACTTTCATGATGCTACTGCCCTGCTCAAAAGTATTTAATGACTGTTATATGTCATCTGCTTAAAAGATTTAAATTTCTTAGCTTTGTGCCCACAGCCCTCAGTGATCAGTTCCCCATTAATCTGTCTTCTCTGTGGTATTACCCAGAACTCCTAAACAGGACTCTTCAGTTCTAACTAGTCAGATGTACTCACGTCCCCCGCCAAACCACCTCCTGTTCTTCTGCCTCTGTATTTAGTTTTTTCTTCACGAGACCTCAGTGTCCCAAGTTCTCCAGTCTTCAACCTAAATCCCATTTATTTTAT